>WBMY01013722.1:389149-499011 GCA_013397315.1 Donacobius atricapilla | reverse complement strand
TATTATGCATTTCAGTTTCTTAGAAAAAATCCTTAGATAAGGTTTCCTATTATTATTATTATTATTATTATTATTACATTTATATTTCTGTATGTATGTATGTATTCTATTAATGCAAAACCCCCAAATCTGGTAAGTTTTCTTCAAGAATTTTCTGGATTTAACAGATGTGACCTTCTTCCGTGTCAGATTGGTTTTGAAAACAAGACACCGGTTTTTTACTAAAAGCTATGACAGAAAAATCACTTATCTCTATTTAAGATGCAGACAATTTTTCTTAAATCGAAGAATACTTGATTCTCCAGGTAATGTTTAATATGAGGGAAGTAGAAATTGTGCTTTACTTTGTGCATAAACTGAATCTGAATTCACAAAAATTCTGAAGCCTAAACCACCTCTGGCACATAAAACTGCTGTCTTTACCATATTTTTATAATGTGATGAACAAGGGAAAAAAAGTGTTCTTTCCTCATTATTACTTGCAGAGCAAGGGCTCTTTTTTTATATGAATTTAGGCAGAATGAAGTACTTCAAATTCTTTATTAATAGATAGATTTTCATTTAAAATATCAAACAATCTTGCTGCCTCCAGAGGATGCCTTTTACCCACAAATTTTCATCTGAATACACTCAAAGGAAGCAGTGGCCAATTTTGATTGACTGCCTTATTTTCAGAAGGGGTTATTTTGATCTTGTTCCTTTAAGAAGATCTTTTGAAGGTTTGTGTGATGTGGGTTCTTAGTGAAAATTAATCTGTTAAACTTCTATTTCAAAATTGTTAAGCCGTTAGCAAGAAGTCATACCTGAACACAGTACCTGTGTATTATTATTAGATAATAATGTTCTATTTTACCCTGATGAACAGTGACAGGCTATTTGATGATTAGAGACGGGATTTTGAGATGGGATGAAGACTCCTTTTGACTAAGCATGTGAGGCTAGCAGTAATCTTCCTCCAGAGTGCTGAGTCCTGATGTCTTCTTGTGGCAAATAACAGCAAATCAGTGTAGTGAAGCTGGATGGCAGCTGATCCAGGAAAGTCTATGATGCTGTATTTAGAAAAGCTGGTCTGGTAACTGAAAATTAACTGGACAGGACTATATCTAATAGTGGGGCATCTCAAGAGCAACTCAGAGCTGGAATTAGAGCCCAAAGGCTTCACAAACCACAGACCAGAAGCTATAGGCAACCCTGATGATATTCCAGGATAAGAAAGGCTGGTAAGCTATGCCCCTCAGCAAGCTCTCATGAAGTGCAAGTGCATGAATCACAGGGTGCAGAAGAGAGTTAATCATTCATTAATGTGTAGATGATAACATTATTACAATTTAATACATTTCTAATTAAGAGCCTTGTATGACAGATGAATGCAGCAGTATTTTTTCGTAAGACTTGAGACTAAAGAAGAAGAAATGCCAGGCAACCAAAAAAACTCATAAGGATTTTTATTCCTACCTGAACAAAAATGGCTGTGAGTAAACAACATACTGAATGGGAATCTGCTTGTTCAAACTGAAAAATAATAGTAAAATATTGATCTTTTCAAACAACTCTTTCAGAAATAGAATTCTATTGCATTAATAAAAAACTGGCATATCACTTTTGAAACAAAAGAGTGACAATTAAACAAATGCAAAAAATTAAATCGGGAGAACAGAGGCATGGTCAGAAATCTTAGGAGGTGATGTGCTTAAATAAGTCCCTATGTCCATCTCTTGAAGGCAATAAGAGAGAATGTGCTGGAAAAGACTGTTATTAAAAAGGAATAACGTCCACACTTCTTGAAAGCAATATTTGACAACTCTAACAGAAGGGGCTCCAACACATCTCTTTGCTGCTGCTCTATCTGCATCATGCCCCTCTCCAATAACATGCTCTGCAGAAGTCTCTAAACAGTCTGTGGTCTTCTGCAGGGATGGAATTGAAGCCTATGTTCCCTTCTCAGTTTTCTTTGAGGACTTGCCAGGCCTTCTCTGGGTAAGAGCTGTCTTCTTCATATGGGTTGTAGTTCTGTAGTTTCTAAGGGAAATGATGATAATAAGCTGAGGAACATGCTGGGCATAGTTTTCATGTTAACAAGGATGAAAATGTTTCTGCTCAGAGTTTTGGAATGTTGTTGCCCTCCTTCTCCTCTGGGGTGGCTTTTTTTTCACAAGTGTCTTATCCAGAAGGGTCTGGACAGACTAGAAAGAAATGAAGTGCTGCTATTCTCTTGGCAACACTTGTTACAGGCATGGAGGGCAAACAAGAGTCAGTCAAGCCCTCTGAGTGCTGTGTTGTCTTCCAGTTTACATAACAAAGCAAAACATCTTTTTCTGATTTCTATTCAGTTTTACGATACAGAGAAATCTGCATAAAGTTTAACGCAAATTTTACCATTCACATTGCAGAACTCTGTTCAGTAAAACACTCCATACTTCCTCAAAGCTTTATACAATTTGAGCCATCTCTGGCTTGATTTAAATATTTACCTCTTGAAGGTTCAGCTTTATTTAATATTACATTTATTAATGCATCTTTGGGCTAATACATCTTTCCTATTGTTTTAGTTAAAGTCTTGGTATCTTCCACTATTATAAACATTTTTGTTGTGCAATGTCTGAACATTTCCACTTATTTTGTGCAGAGAGCCTGAATTAAAGGACAGGGGTAGGAGAATTTTGGGGCCAGATAGCAAGTCAGGGAAAATGCAGGAGAGCAAGCACCATGAGCCATGACCGAGGATTTCATGCATAAACTGAAGATTTTGAAAATATTAAATTCTCCACATTTGACCGCTGCTTGAACATGTAGCACTAATCTTAAGTACAGATCACAGCTTTTCTAAGTATTGCAGCAGACAGCTGATATCCAGAAGAGCATAGTTTTGTGTCTCGTGCACAAGTGATGAGAACAGAGCACTTTCAGGGTGGCCAAACTCCTCCTTCACAGCGTGCATAGCAGTGATGCTCAAACTGCGGTCTGCTTACATGGGCCTGGTTGCTTTGGTAAGTCTTGACCTTCCCAGATCTTCAGATCTCATGGATTAGAGAGTCAGAGGTTCAGTTATGAAAAGTATACTGTCTGTGACACTTCAATGACCACCCACGTCCTCTTCACAGACATGGATGGATGAACCCCCATTTATTGTTGTCTGGGCAGGCAGCAACGTGACCAGAGCTTCTGGCTTTTTCTCATGAAGGTATTTCTGCCATTGACCCTTTGATTTTTTTTGGCCTTGGGGACAAATTCCTTTCTTTTTTTAAGTTCATGACAAGAAAGTGTTATGTAGATATGGCATTCCCTGACAATTCTCCAGCTGGAGCTGAATATGTGTCTCTCCCTCAAAGGCTCAGGATCTACAGAGGGCTCCCAAAAGAAGTAGCAGAAAGCAGCAGAATGGCTGCACCACTAGTTATGTGATGTTGCTATTTCTTAACATCAAGAGACATTCCTCTCTAATCACTATTTTTTTAAATTAGAATAATCTCATCTAGTCAAAGTGATCTATACACAAATGTCTGGTGAACAAGAAGAGTGCTAGAGAACAGTGCTTGGGACACAGATGCATGAATCTTTAGGCCCCTTTTTGTTTTTGTGGGGTTTTTGTTTGTTTGTTTGTTTATTGGTTTGGTTTGGGGTTTTTTTCAAAATCTGACCCACAGAACTGAGGAAGAAAGCCAAACATGAAAATCTTCTTGATGGGAAAACCGCTTTCCCTCACACATTCCCCTGTACCAACACACTCTCTGACTGCTTTCCAACACAGACTTACCAGATAGGTAGAACTCCAGCTCCGTGCAAACACATTTCCTTGCAGAGCATGTGGACTCACGTGAGTGACTGATTCTTGATACGAGGATCAACACTGCAATACCACACAGCTGTGACAAGTTGCAGTAATTCCTACTTGTTGAACCAGCAAACCCGCAACACCACCTCATGTCTTCAAGCACTGTCTTGTGGACTGCAGGAGCCACAGTTTGCACTGCCTCTGCTAAGGCATGTGCCTCAAGGACTGCATGTTCAGCCAAGGCACCCTCAAAAACAGGCTTATAGCTAAATGGATTTGAATTGAATCTTACCAAAGAAACAGGAGGGTATCATCAGATATCCTGTAAAACAGGAGCATTTAGAAACTCCAATTTTTGTGAAATCAAGCATTTGTTTCTGTAATAGGTTGCCATTAAACTCTGCAAAAAATATGACAAGCTACCAGTTGACACTAGGAAACACTAAATAAGTTCCTTATTAAAAACAGTTTCATTATTTTCTTTTTAAACGCTGTTTTTGCATTTCTAATCGAAGATTGGAACTCACTGGTTTTTGCAACGCTCCGGCCAAATGCATCCTTTTAGGCAATAAATGACCTGGAGATATTTGCACACAAACTCAGATAAAATTTCAAGGAAGCAAAGAACCAAAATAAATGTTAAGCTTCCAACAAAACCAACACAGTTAATTTCCTTTACTGCCTCCTTATAAAGGTAGCTTTATGGGTTTTTTTCAGACTGGGGAAAAAAAAATTGTAGTCTTGTCTAAAGTCCTAATCTGTTCAGGACCTTTTTATTACTTCTCTAATCTGAGTGTTGTCAGCAGTTCCCTCAGCTTGGCACTATTTGTCATGTCAAGCATCTGAGGGGGATGGAAACTTTCAAAATTAAAAGTGCAGCTGTGCTTATCTGAAATATGACTAAAACAGTCTGCCACTATTCTCTACAGCATCATCTGCTAGCTCAACATGCCTTTTTTCTACTGCTACAAACTTTTTGATATATATTTCTGTTTCTTTTATCCTAAGTAAGAGACCATGCACATCAGGACCAATCCTGAAAACTCTCCCAAGCTGGCATAACTCCACAAGCCAGAGGTTTATGAATCACTTTTCATCTGATGGGTGCTAATTTTTCTTTGTAGGCTGTCTTCAGCATTTCCCACAAAACTCAACAAATTTGAAAAATTATTTTCATGAATATTGAAACAACATATACACATACACAAACATATACAGAAAAAAGAATTTTGCTTGCAAAATTGGAACTCAGGCCTATCAACTCTACCAGTCTGTTTCAACCTGTGTGGCTGGGGGCAAAGTACAGATCTGGGGACTTTTGCTGGAATACCAATGAATACAAAACTCTGCTTACCAAGTCTGCATTGAGAAAAAGAACACACAAAAATAATCCTTCATAAAAACCCCTACCCCACTCTGTTCCCAGTCTGTATTTTCCTTCCTTCTGCTCTGGATTATATTAAATCCATCAAGATCTATCCTGCGAGATGATGAGCCTCAGTCGCTCACAGGTACCTGCACCAGTCTGAGCTGCTCACAGGATCCACAGTGTCCACACCACCCCCTTCAGCATGGAATATCTCCTGCTCCAAGAGTGCATCTCTGGTCCCCAGGAGTTGCAGTTGTCCTTCTAAAGTATTTTTGAATGGCAGCACCTGATCAAAACTTCAGTTTAACTACCTTCTGGGTTAAACTAAACTGGGTTAAACTAAAGTTTTGACCACAGGTGGGTTTTACTACTGTTGATAACACTTCTTTCAGAGTCAGCTGGAGGAAGCTGGGAACATCACAGTGTAGTTCATAGTCTCTTCACACAGGTCACTACATCCCTCTGAGACATAAAACCTGCAATTTATGTCTACTAACATGCCAACAATAAATTCAGATTAAATTAGTATGTGCAGAAAAATAAAATGGTAACTTTTGACAAAATATTGTGAAAACAGCACTGAAATGTTACCAGCTCTGATATTTATGTCATTCTCTTATGCTTCACACTGCCAAATATTTCTCATCAAAAAAATCCTTTTAACTTGTTATTTATATAAACTAGACATTTACATTTGGAGGGTTTATTTAAAAAGTACTTTTGCCAATTAACAGATATCAGTCTTAACCTCAATTCTGGTTAGTAATTTGCAACCATGTATCTTTGAATCATTAACTGAAACAAAGAACTCAGGGTAGAAATAGTATTTGCTTCCTTTTTTGTTTTCAAACAAAAAAAAGCACAAAAATTAAAAACCTGGCATTTTCTTTAAAAAGCTAAGTAACAATTATGAAGCTCTCAGCCTTCTAAGCAGCAATTTGCATAATTGGCATTGAAATGGCTTTGAATATGTAAGGCATTGAGTCCAAGGTGATGGCTTCTAATGCTGTTGAGAAGTTCATGTTTGTACACATGCTTTCTATCTCTCCCATGATCCTGAGATCCAAGATTGGTTAAAATAATACTCTTGGAAAAATGTGGGGATTTTCAGAAAGTCCAGGGATTATTAAGATTATACCAGTTTTTGAGTTGTTGTTGTCACCCACTAATGAAAAACTGCCCTTACAATTACTCTTTTTCATGAAGTCAGGAAAAAGGACTTATTCCCTGTTGGGGAAGATGAATTAGGAAAGCCCTATAAATATGAATCCTTAGTGAAAGATTTTGAAAATATAAAACCTATAAGCAAAGTTGAAATGAAGGAGAACTTTGAGATCTGAGATGCCAAGCCATTAGTTACTGAACAACTGAAAAAGACAATGGCTTAGCCAGCTGAAGAAGCATCTCCCTTGACTGAACAATACCCTTGGCAAATAGGGGGATGTCAAGGGTCCAAAGGTTGGAGGAACCTCACCAAAGTAGCAGGGAAGAAAAAAAGGGTCTAGGAATCAGCTTTTAGGGTTTAAAATGTGACACATATGGTAATATTGTAGTTCTTATAGGCTGAATGTAAATTCTGTAGGATTCGTGTCTTGTACTGGTTGGTTAGTGTAAATGAGAATATTCAACACAGAAACAGATATAATGTATTGTAACAGGGACCTAGCTCTCTTCTACCTCTCTCTTGCTCCCGCTCTTTTCTTTCTACTCCTCTCTCTATCCCTCCCCACCTCTCTCTCTCTCAGGGCACACTTCAGCTGTGGCTGGCAGCGGAAGCAAAGCTCTGATACCCACGACCTATGCAATAAACCACGTTTCAAGTACTGCATTGGACTCTAGAGATCTCTCATCTCTGCCGTCCCAGACTGCTTCACCTCAGTCTCCTACAATTCCCCAAGAAGGCAACAGGTTTACCTACACACACCAAATGGGAAGAAGTAAAGGAGAGCTCATCTATAAGGCCAGATTTTAAAAATAAAGTAGTATCTTGGTGTTCCCATTTACAAAGAAAATACTGCCCAGATTCATCCAGGTGTCTAATCTTCAACTAATTATCTGAATGCGTCATATCCTTCCCTGTGTGGCATATAACTTCAAACAACTCTACACATACAGCTGGGCACAGACTATGAGATCTCCTCCTTTCCTCTTAAGATCTCCGACCTGTGCAACTGCCATTTTTTTAGTTCAATACATACACCATATCATGTCTTACTGCTGCTGTTAAACAGTTGTCAAAGATACAAGTAAAACACACATTTTAGATGTGCTTCGGTCTGAGGGTCTAAAGTTAAATAACATCTACCCATGGAGAGATTTCACTGACTAACAGTGCTTGTGAGCCCGTGCTTCTGATTACATCTGATGACTTCCAAGAGGGTTAAGGACAGGACTCTTGCTACCTTAAGATCATTCTTCAGCTTGGGATGAAAATTTTGGAATATGTCCGGTTTTATCTTTATCCGCAGCTGAGTACCATGATGATTTTTCTCCAAAAAATGGGATAATATTTTAGGACTCCAGATGACTGTATTTTTACAGATTTGTGCCTGCTCAAACTCATGATAATTCACTAAAGTTTCTATGTGCCTTCTGGGAGCTCACCAACAAGATGAACGCAGTGGTATCTGATAGCTTTACCTCAGCAAGATCTAGAAATTCAGCTGCAAGATCCAACACAGAGCCTGCACTTAGATGTCAGCCTCAGTTCCACTCTGAAGATTAATACAACATAGCAATACACGGTATGCATTTGTTTCTGACATGCTGTCATTTATAAACTGCTAAACACGGACGCATTTCCATCCATTTCAGTCTCAGTGACTACACTTGGATCTCAGTGAGCATAGCTGAGGACGGGCTGGTGACAATCGCTGAGGAGCAGGCGCAGTGCCAGTAGCTCGGTGTGCAAGCAGTGCCAGCTGCAGGTTGAGCTCTGTGTGGTGACAGCCCCAGGCAAGAGGCCATGAACTGCTGACCCTCTACACAACAGATGTCATGGGGACTGCAGCCTGATCAGACACCCAGAGACTCAGCAGGAGCCAATGACCCCCAGGCTTTTGTGGACTTGGGCTGCGAGGGTATAAAAGCCCAGGGGTTCCTTTGTTCAAGGCCTCTTCTGGGAGGCAGCAGCTCAAGCCGTTGTTATTTAATTGTTCCACCATGATTATTTAAATGATCCCCATGTTTTAGGATCTGCTCTGGGGAGCCCGGGGTCAAGCTGGCGAGGAAACCTGTTCTGACTGTGTGCGTGCAGGGTGAGTAGCCATGAAGGGGCCTGGGTCCCAGCTCAGGTGGTGTGGTGTGACAGTGTCTGCCAGAGTGGGTCCTGGATGCTTGGAGAGGGCAGTTTCCTTAATAGTGATAAACCCTGTGGAGTAGATGGTGGGAACTCCAAAGTATCTGGCTACCACAGTTAAGTCAAAGAAGGCTTGTGACTCAGTCCTCAGCCATACTGTCTCAACTGTAAAGATAGATTTATTCAAGAATTAAAAATTACCTGCTGTGCGCTGCCCTTCTTTCTGGCCACATGAACATCTGGTCCTTCAGGATGCTACAGAACCAGCTGTACTTCTTTAAAAAAGCATCTATGCAGCAGAGGGGGAAGACACTGGAAAATTCTTAACGGGATAATATTTCATCCCTTGCTGTGATTAATGCAAAGGTTTGTACCATAGAGTGCACAGTAAATGATAAAACTTTCCTAATAACTTTTATAATTAATTTTGATTAATTTTCTAATTGCTTTAAATAATCATAAGCAGTGCAATTATCCACTCTGTCACATCCCACTGTAGCCAGCATTTAGCAAGGTTTGTGATAAGCTGCTATTGTAGGAATACAGTTTGGGAAAATTAATGAAACTCTAAGTTTTACTAAAGCAGTTGTAATCAACCTTGATTTGCTTCAATGATCTCAGACCTAGAAGGAGGTTAACAAAGCCTTGGGAAAGAGCTATACTGCTGAAATTGGGCACAGGACATGCAGAATATATAGACCACAAGGACATTTTTCAGAGCCCTGAGATAAAAAAGAAACCAACTGGGACAACTCATCAATTGTCCTGAAACCCAGTCTGGGTGGATTAGTTAGCATGAGAAGTGAGAAATCAATAACCAATAGAAGACAGAATACTAATTAATGAAGTAAATTATGTAAATTTTAGCCAATGGACATTATTATGTTTGCTAAAATGTACAAATAATAAGAAGTTTTGAAAGTGTGTGTGCGTGTTAGGTGGAGCTATCTCCACATACCCACAATACTGAATAAAATAATGTTGACTTCCTAACCTATCAAACTGGTTGGAGAGTTTAATTCTAAAGAGCTAGATGATCTTTAAGGTTCCTTCCAACCCAAACCATTTAACGATTCCATGATATTGCACTAAGGAAATAAAAAATTGGCCTGCTCTATGTTTCAAGTCCTATTCGAGGTCTTAAAAAATCAATCCTAGGATTCAAGACTGGTCTTGAATAATGCCTTGGTGGTCGAGTAGTCCAAGCTGAAATGCACACAGTTTCTTCACTGTTAGCAAAGAGCCTATGAGCCTTAAATGATCTTTATTTGCTCAAGAAGCCTTCATCTCTATTTTTACCTGTTATTTGCCATTTTAACAGGGCAAAGGTAATTTTATGATAAGGTTACTTGTGGCACAAAGTTCTGTTTCAGATCTGAGTTCTGCCTCTCCTCAGTCTATTCAGTACAACAATAGCAGCATTCTGCTTAAAACCACAGCAAGATTTTCCAATTCTAGTATGGTAAATAGTCTCTACTTTTTAAAGTAGATTTGAAGGCATCCTAGAAAATACATCTGCTCTTTCTTCAATCACATCTAAAATAGTGGAGCTGATGAGGGAAATAATAAGAATTAATATACGTATCTAGAATGCATGTGCTACCTACTTTCTCTCTCAGAATAACATCTGGATTTTCTTCAGTGTGACTGGTTGTGTAACTTGGAAATACATGCCAAAACATATCCAAGTCAGCTGCATATTGCAAAGCATCTGCACCTTAGGGCTTGTGGGAATCCCTTGAATTATGGCAGAAGGAGGGCAAGGAGCAGGAGGGGAGGGAAATAAAGTGTAGGCAAACCCCCAAATCCTTGTGCTCCACTGTTAGCATGAAAGAAAAAAATAAAACTAAAATTAAAGTAAAAATGAAGATATATCGTCTCATTCAATTAATCAGCATTGCAGAACTGCAATCACTTACATACAGAAGCAATACAATTTTTTTTAATCTCATTACAGATCTTTAAAATGCTGTCATTCAGCATTCACACATATTTATCATTACTGCCTATAAAGTTAAGACCTAAAAATATTTCTTCCACATCTTTCTTCCTATTGCCAGGTTTCTACAAGCTATCACCTTGTCATTAACTGTCATGGTTTTTGTTCAAAGTCAAATGTACCTTTAGGGGATAAAGACCTTTTACCTTCCCTGGTAAGATCACTGACTGCCTTTATCAACAGTCCCAAGAGATCGAAGACTTTGATTTTAAACAAACCCATTGAACTGGGATTAAACTGGTTTGAATTTATAAAGCCATTATGAACCAAAAAGCAAAGGGCAGAAAACCCGTTATCTAAACTATCTTAGCAGAGCAACAAACACAACATACTTTTCCATAAAAGCCTAAAAGAGAAGCTGTAACAAGTCAAACCAATACTTCAGTATTCTGTCTCCAAGTGGCAATGGGCAATACTGTGTAATACTTGAGCCAGTAGCTGCTGTCCATTCATCCCATACTCCCTCAGCACCTGCAATCACCAGATCAGGGATGCTCAGCCTATTTACCTACACACTTACCTATTCCTGTATTAGACTATAGCTGTGAGAGGTTACATACTTGCCTATTCCTCTCATCATCTGTTTATAGACTTTTAGTCCTTGAATTTCTCTTTACCTCTCTCTAGAGAGAAAATACCTGACCACAAAATAAATTACTAGGATCAGCCTTAGAGTTAGAAATCACATACCCTAGCCAAGAGAATATGCAGACTAGAAGACATTTATGGTAGAAAAACTGTTCACTGCTCCTGCTGGAGCCAGGCTACAGCATAACAAGGAACATGAGGCCAAAAGGAGAGCACCAAGCCGTGACAGAGAAATCTTGTGGCTGCACTCCATGTCCCTGAGACATTTCATGTACCTACCACAAGACAATTAAATACGAGACGGAAACAACTCTGGAGCAAATATCAGGAGCCCTCTACATTTGTGGCCCGTAGCTTCTGTAGATAGCAACCAAGTCCATGCAGAAACAGAAAGCAAACATAGTCTCACTGCAGCTTCTGACAAAAAAAAAAAAAAAAAAAAAAAAAAAACAAAAAACAAAAAAGAGGATTTCAGGGGGAAAAAATAAAACCAAACAACCCCAACTAAACCCCCAAAACTCTTATCTTTCTCATCATAAAGGCCCCTTAAAGTCTGAAGGGAAGCTAAGAAACAGTTCCAAGTCAAGACATATAACTGCTACTGTCTGCTTTCTTGAGCTGAATCTCTGTTTTCAAAAGTCACAGGGGTAGAACAAACCAGCCTCATTTTCAGTGTTTATTCATTTCTGGTCTATGAACTGTTAGTTAGATTCATCAGTATTGCCCAATTAAAATCAAGTGTTATATGAGTGTCACAGAAGACACAACTTGAAAATAAGGAGGCTGGGAGCATTTCTGCAGCTGGCATGACCACAGATATATATATTACTGGCCCTTTAAGTACGTATACAGCTTCATTGGGGTTGAAGACATAAGTTTATTAGACATAACCGGAACTAGTTTGCATTTAAAAACAATCAGTTGAAGTCTGGAAGTTTGGCAATGGACTATAAGGCTAGGCTTACTTCGAACACTCTCTCTAGTCACACTTTTCCTAGTTTTTCACTTCTGAGAGAAACTGCATTTCAAATACTGGGCTGCTCTTCTCCCAGATGTCCTACAGACCAGGCTGCTCTAATACATCCTGAAGTTAATGTCCTTTCCTCTGTTCTGGACAGAGGCTTCCCCTAAAAAAAACAATGCCAGGTTCAGCACAGAGCTTTCGGTAAAGAACTAAACAAAAAGGCTGACAGTGGTTTCTGGATTACACTTTCAGAAGGGTACATTTTGTTCTTCTTGGTGTCAGTCCAAAATAACTTCAGTCTAGAGCTTACTGGAATTCATGCTGGCTTACACCATTGGACGAGAAAGTGAACTGGTGTCAAAAGACAAATACATTTTGTTGGTGAAGAGACAGCTTGAATTCAAAAAACTCACATACCCTCTGGTAAGTGGTAGCATCAGCCCTTCAGTAACATCACCCACTTAAAAAAGCATGGCACTTGTGCCAGGAATACCTGGTTATTTTTATTCTATATTCTATTTCATCAGCATAACAAAGCTGAAGCACTGAATTTGATTTTAATCTGTCTGGAAAAGATCTGTCTTTTCATTTGATAAGGTTCCAATCAGGATTTTAGCAATATTTTTGTTTTAAAAAGTTACATGGCACTTAATTGATTTTTGGTTTGCTTTTAGCAAACATGGATGAAAATCGACTTTTCTTCTGTCCTGCAGTTTTCTGTGACTCATACTGATATATGGAGACACATCATGTAAGTTCTATAACTATCCACTTTTCTTTCACTGACACTAGATGTATATTGAGCACACAGGTGTAAGAGAACAATTTCCTTATACTGACATTTGTAACATGGAAGGTTTGCATTACCATCATATGGAATGCAACATTGGCTTTTTCCCCCAGGAATAAACAAAGAGACAAATAACAATAATTTCTCACTAACAAGAGCAGCTGAGATGCAATAAAGACCAGTCAACACAAAATAATTGCTTTAAAGATGCACGTAGGTTGTTCTTTTTTTATTGTATTTTCCTTTTATGCTTTGTTTGGTTTTGTTTTTTTTTAATTTAGACACAGATATTAGGAGGCCAGGATAAGCTAAGGCAAACTGAAAATAGAAAGTTCCCAAATACACACTGCAGTACGCAATTGTCTTTTCTGGGACATGTGAATAAGATATAAAATAGTGTATACTTTTGAAAAAGCACTTTCTACTCATCACAGCAATTTATCAGCTTTTTAAAACCAATGACTATGGCATATAAAGCTCTTTGTCCTTCTAATTTGAATCTTTTGTAGCTTAAAATGAATTTCCAATAGTGAATCATTAAACTAGTGCATAAAAGCCTTGTGGCACCAAAGTTCCACTGCTCTAAAACCTGCTGTTTGAGAGAAACAGAATCAAAATGCAGTAACAGCTATGAAAAGGGGGGAAAAGTGGCATTTGTACCTGGTCAGTTGCTTACCAGAAAAGAACTAAGATCTCTATAAGTCCACTTCTGATAAAATTTAAAGGCAATAAGAGGCACAGTGGGCACACTTTATCAAGACACAGTACCTGAAGATAACTTCAAGGTAGCCCTGTTTCAAGCAAATACTTGGACTAGCTGATCTTTCAAGGTCATCGATTCATCAAATCATAGAATATGTCAAGATGGAAAAGACACATAAGGATCACTGAGTCCAATCCCTGCTCCTCACAGGAGTACCTAAAACTAAACCATATTACCAAGAGCATTGTCCAGACACTCCTTGAACTCTGACAGACTTGCTGCCATGACCACCTCCCTGAGGAGCTTCTGCTCAAACACCCTCTCAGGGCAAAGCCTTTTCCTAATGTCCAAGGAACTGTCCTTTCCAACTTCCGAAGTATGATCCTACAAAATCCCAGTGTTATGAACACACTGACAGTGTCCACCATGCAAAGGCAGGATGTCTAGGACAAAGGAGGAACTACAGAGGGCTACTTAGGGATAAATTTTTTCATTCTACACTCCCAATAAAACTCTGAATGTGAAGGCAACCAGGACAGGAGAAATCAATGTACATCTTAATGCTCTTTGTCTTTTCAAACAAAGCAATTGTATGGAAAACCCTCACATTTTTTACTCCAGTGGAAGAAAATTTGCATCGCCCATCTTCTGAAAATTTTATTCATGTATGAAATTCCAAAAGAATTAGCTATTTGAATTAAAAAGGACCAAAAATATTTTACTCATGAACTTGTGACACCATTTTATTGTATTTTGTAGCATTCATTCCATGACATGCCTAATACAATATTTGTAACCACTACTGAAAGGCTTGTATGAGGGCATTAACTGCACTTACAGCCAAATTTGATAACCAGAAAGCAAACAGACAGAAACCTTTTTTTTTTTTTCTTTTTTTTTTTTTTAAATGAGCATTTTATGTCCAAAATAGCATCCCAGGATTAGAACAATCTTACTGTCTGTAACATTATTATGTTCTAGGTACATATGAACATACAGTGAAAACCTCACAGTTGAGTGGAAGTCCTCAAGCAGTTTGACAGAACATTCATATGTGTCTAACTACTGCACATTTTGTAACATTTAGAAACACTTGTCATAGCTAAATACAGATACATTTGTGCTTTCAGACGCTTTATTTCCCTGGTTTATTTGGAAAGTATATAACCCATAAAATTAAAACTGGTGTTTGTGGGATGATTTTAAATGATATGTCAAAAAGAGACTTGTGGAGGTCTGAGGTCTGTTTTGCTGTTTCATTTTTTTGTGTAGGTCGCATGCAAGTTTTAGGCCTAAAAGTGAAATAATGTCTCTTAACGGACAGCTTAAACAACAGGTATTTTAGTGTAGGCTTTCCTTGTCAGGTATCCAAAAATCACCTTGAATACTAGTCCAATAATGCAGGATCACCAAATTACATATCCTGAGTGATTTTAAAGTCCTACACAGAAAATTGTCTCCACCTCTCCCCCCCAAAAAAAATCCCAAAGCAAACAACGGCTGCAGAATAAATTTGTTAAGCTTCTACAAATAATTGGCAATAGTGGGACATTGATGTTTTCTAAACATTTGAATAGTTGACGTCACATGACTTTTATTTTGATTCTTCCTTATTCAGGTATTTAGGCTTTTTTCAATCTGACTGCATCAGGACTAGCTAAAATAAAACACTGTGCATTACACTGGGAAAAGGAAAAAAAAAAAAACCCACAACAACCCAACCCCCCCTCCAAAAACTACATATATAGTCTTAGATACCAAGAACTTTACAAGTAATTTCTCTCCTGACACTCAAACTTCTATCATCATCATGCCTCATCTTAGAAAACATTAAACTTTTTTTTCTGAGACAAAATACATGGGGGCTGAGACAGAAGTACTGAATAGCAGAAAGACTTTGTGGATTACTAGTCTGGCAAGTATACTTCAGAGCTGACACTCCATTGTGAGGGTCAGTGCAAGGTAGTTTTGCAAATGAGTGTGTTTTTCAAATGAGAAAAAAAATCCAGTTAGTAGCTATTGAGGAACATGAGAAGATACTTAAAACGTGGCAAAAAGTAAACATTTACTGGATTATTTAAAAGTGTATTACTAGAACCAACAGGACATATCTTTAAACATGTATAAAGTATTATACATATAAATGCATAGATGTACAGTAAATATGTTCATTTATATGTAGACAAGAGTAGTATGTACACACAGTGTCTGTTGTGCTTCAGTGGGTCTAAGCAGTGAATCCTGCAGCACATTGTCTTAAAACAGTTTTATTATACAACTGTGTCAACATAGCAGGTGTGAGAACAATGTACATTAACACTAAGTAGGTAAGTCATATCCATTTACTCTTGAAATGACAAATATAGGAAACAAAGGCCATAAATGCAATTGTACCTATACCTCCAAGACTTCCATTTTTTCTTATTTATTTAAATATGCACAAGTCCACCTACTGGTGCTGCGTAGATTTCTTTCCTTGCTGACCAAGCACTGAGAACAATGTCTCTAATGCACTTCAGGACCACTTCCGCTGATCCAACCCAGTGCATTCCTCCTGACCTTGAAGTCTTCAGATCAAAAATGAGGGGAAAAAATAAAATAAAAAAAAATATATAAATAAAACAAACAAGCTTGTGGGCTTTATTTTCACAAGTTATTTGCCACTAATACTGTCAAAGCAACTGAATTGTAGTGCATCCATGGGCAGGAGTATATAGCAGCTTTTGTGCACTTTGGAAAAAAATCCATTAAAGAAAAAGAAAATAAAGTCTTTACTGGCTTGTTTTATCTGTTGCTAAAAAGATGCTGTGCTGCTTCTGAGCCCTTTCCATCAAATTCTTTTTCTTCTTTTTTTTGTCCTTCGTTTTTGCTGGCCTTCTCCCTAAAAAAAAAAAAAAAGGGAAAAAAATTAATAGCAATGAGTCAAATAGAGAATCTAGAAGTGATTAAAAACCCCAACAGAAACAACTCAGGGGTATAAAATTATCAATAGGGACTGCAACGGTAATGCTGGCTAGAGAGCTTCAACGATCAGTGAAAACAGGAGTTTTCAGTGTGTTACAAAAGGATGCAGGATCCCTGACTATCATCACTTCTCCACAGGCACAATTTTTCTGGTATGAGTAACTATGTTGATGCAGGTTTCATTTTTGGCAGGGTAACTTACACAAGCAATGTTATGCAAGTGCCCAAGGCCCTGAGCCAAATGAGTATGCAGACTCCTTACTCACTGGAAGCTGGATATATGCCTTAGACCCTTGTGTAAATTTGCCTGAGTGAGTAATCCTATTTAAGTCATGTCCAATACATCTGTGATTTCAATGAGAAATTAGGCATTACAGCCCAAGAACTTGGTTGGATATCATCCTACATGCTTTGGCAGAGACCATACCACCTCTGCAAAGAACTGCAGTTATTGCTTATTAGCACACTGTGCCTAATTCTCACAGTACGTAACTGTGCAGAAACAAAAATGTAATTACATACTTCTACTATTGGAAGTTCACTAAAAAATAAATAAAATTGGGAAATCAGGATCAATTCAGAAAAAAAAGTTCACAAGCTTTTTGAATGGGAATGCTTTTCCTGTTTAGCTCTAATAATAAATCAGTGCCCTTTGGTTACCTCAGCAAACATAGCATGGACAGACAAAATGTCAGATACAAAGGCCCTCACTGAGCAGTGCATTACCTTTTAAGTATATGCTTAAATCCTATCAAGTCTAGTAGGATTTAAGGAGACGACCAAATGTTGTCAGATATGAGAATGGTCTGGATTTTCTTAGCAGTATCATATACTAAAATACGTGATCAATGGTAAAAAAATAAGGTTATTAAACTCTAGAAGCGTCAACTTTGTAAACTTTTAGGAGCACTTCATGAACTTAAGACAGTAAAAAGAAATTCAATTAGCAGATTATATAAAAATGTGAAAATGCATTTTTCACCTACATTGCCAGTTCATTATTAATTGGGAAGAATGTTTGCCAGTCTGGTTTTGTCTTACTTCCATATTGTTTCTTAATTAAAAAGGCCCACACCAGTGCAAAGAGTTTTTCTCTATTTGATAATAATACTGAATAGATCTGATTACAAAATTATCAAAAGCTATGATTCATTACAAATATATACATACTTCAGGTTACACATTTTTAATACTCTTTCTACGATTCTCTAGGAAATATTAGAGTATTTGCATCTAAAACAGCGCAGGACATTAAGGTAATGAGCACATGAGTTTAGTCCATATTAAAAATCATAAGGGTCCTTGGAGTTTACTTCTGCTTCTCATTAAAGTCTGGCATTAAAGTTACTATGGCATTTCGCCATTTTTAAATCCAGTTAATCCTACACAATAAATCCTAAGTCCAACCAAGCATTAATCAAAGCAGATTTAAGTTACAACTCTTTAGTAACAGTAATGACAAGGCACGCCTAATGAGGAGGGTGAGAGAAAGGACTCTGTCTCTTTAGAAGGGTTTTATCACCATCAAAACCAGGTTGTAACATTATTGTATAGAACAGAAAGTGGCAATACAAGAGAATTGGAGAGGGATTTCTTACAAGGAAGGGCATGTTGTGACAGGGCAGGAAGAAATATCTCTGAACTGAAGGAAGGTTGGTTAAGATTAGGTATCGGGCAGAAATTCTTTACTGTGAAGATGGTGAGGCACTGGAACAGGTTGTCCAGAGAAGTTGTGCCTGCCCTACCCCTGGAAATGTTCAATGCCAAGGATGGATGAGGCTTTGAGCAACCTGGTCTAGTGGAAGGTGTCCCTGGCCATGGTAGGGGGCTTGGAAGTAGATGATCTTTACGGTGGCCTTCCAACCCAAATCATTCTATGGTTATATGAATATCTGAGATACTAAGTCTGATCCAACTACCTTATAAACTCCTCCTGATCAGAGGCAGTATCCAAGCAAGCAAACAAATCATTGCAACTGCCTAGGATCCACAGTCAGCACTGATCTTTTCAGTGACATTACATTCTTCCTAGGGGAAGGATGCTCCTCTGTTTGTCATCTGGCAGATAGCAGCGCACCTTATTTCTGCCTTCCAGATTATAGGTCTCCAGATCAGGCCCCATCTTCAATCTTTATGACTGCTGTCTTTATTTTTTTTTTAAGACTTTGATGCTAGCAGCAAGGGGAGCAAATACAAATAATTCATACTAGGAACAGGATATCTAAGCACTGTTCAGGTTACTCTGTTCTTATATTTATTTTTACTGTGTTTTATACTTATTTAAATTATTCTTATATTTATTTTGACTGTGCTTTATATTTATTATTTATTTAACTTATTCTTATATTTATTTTGACTGTGCACACTAACTAGCTTTTCCCTAGAAAGCATTTTTTATTTCTGTCTAAAAATAGGCTCCACAATTCCTTTTATCAAAGTTAGCTCTGAACACGATTTACATAATTTGTTTAATTCTCTGTAAAATCATATGTATACACCAAAATGTATAGGTCCCAAGAAAGATGTGAAATGCAGCTGAATTCAGTGTTCAACTACTACCATAAAAAAGCCTTGAAAGCCCAATCTATCATTCTGTATCACATATTTCTTCTGCACAGGTTATTTTTGCAGAAGCAAGATTGGTAGAGAAATTAATTTAAACTCTTTACTCCAATTTTTAAAAATTCTGTTTTGCCATTTGCTTTATAAATTACCAACATGTAAGTCTTTATTTTCTAAGTAACTTACTCCAGTGGGTGGTGTCTTTACAGTGTTACTCATTAAACTTGTTCTGGTTGGTAGCTGAGCAACTAAAATGCCATGCAATGAAATATTATCTTTAGCTAACCATGTACCACATATTTTAATGGCAAAATATAGGTAATGATCCAATAACATATAGATTATAATGGAATTATAACATAAATTTCTGAAAAAATGTTATTTATGCTAACATATCCAGCAATTGTCTATACACCAAAGAGTAACATCTACAAAAAAAAAAAACAAACCTGAAATTGGATCTTGCTGGATTATTTTTCTTTATTTTATGCTGCTTTTGTACCATTTTATCCATGTTCCTCCTACAACTCATGCACTTGTGCTCAGTTTTCTTGTCTCATACCCCAAGCTGAAAGATGTTTGGAAATACTGCATATTCCTTCTGGATGGACCCACCTCATCAACTGGAGATATGCATTACCTGGTTCAGAAGGAGCCTTTATCACCCTCTGACAGCTGCAAAGGCAGCTTTCTCCGGATAGAATTACGGCAACAGATTCCTAACACCCAGGGCAGTCCTGGCCCTCCAGAGTTAAACGGCAGAAAATGTATTCACTGGGGCTCCCAGCCACATTTCTTGAGATTCTTGACTCAGGCAGACAGCATCAGCTCAGTATCTAAACCGTCCTTCACCTGGTGTATAAACACTGCTGCGTGTACTGCTGCCCTAACAAATCCTGTCCATGAGGAGTTCCAGCAGAGAAAGTACAAGATACAGCCACATGAGGGCAGCAAATTTAAAACATTTAATGAAACGGAAAAACAAAACAAAACTACCATCTGCAGTTTTATTTCACAGTGTAATTAAAGCAGTCTTACACACAAATCATCATATTTGCTATCAGAATGCTTAATGCTCCCTTCCTTATTTAGAACATTTTTCTCTTTTATTGATGATTACTGAATGATGGGATTTAGATGTGTGTGCCTGCTTCCCCTTCCATGGATTTTCATACACGGAACTTTCACTGCTAGCAGCAAAGGCACAGGAGAGTCCCTAAGATAACAGCAGACCATGCTAAATACATATTTTAGTATTTTCTTCCCTTTCACTTGTTCTTTTAGGAGCTAAATGCTGCATGTTTGTACATCATGCTCCTCCACTCACAATTCTACCACAGACCTCATGCATGGCAGCATTCATCCATGTGGGAAGCTAGAAAAGTCATTATCAAGTCATATCACTGAAGGATGGCAACATTAGGGAACTAATGACAGCAGTGGAAAGATGATAGCCAGACAGTGAGGTCAACTCAGGAGAAAGATGGCAGGTCACAGCATCATAAAATAGAATCATTAAGGTTGGAAAGGTCATGTAAGATCATCAAGTGCAGCAACAAATAAAGCACCACCACGTTTGTCACTAAAGCATGTCACAATCATAGAATCACAGAACCATTTAGGTTGGAAAAGACCTCTAAGATTGAGTCCAGTCAATTACCAGCTTGTCAACTAGACCATGGCACTAACTGCCATGTCCACTCTTTTCTTGAACACTTCCAGGAACCACCTCCACCACCTCCCTGGTTTAACAACCTTTTCTGTGAATGAATTCTTTCTGATGTCCACCCTGAACCTGCCCTGCCACAGCTTGAGGCAATGTCTTCTAATGTGGTCACCTGCTGGCAGACGAACCAGTGAGAAATGCTGAAGAGCCTGACCCCTACCTGGCTACAGCCTCCTTTCAGGGAGCTGCACAGAGCGATAAGGTCTCCTCCCCTTCTCCAGGGAAACATCCACTGCCGCCTCACATTCCTCAGGTCAGCTGCTGGAGGAGCCCCCTCTGGCAGGACACCGGTTATGCACAAACCCACAAATGCTCCATCACTTACTTTGCAGTTGCACCACACATCAAGCTACACATAAACACTGACTGCAAAAATCCAAAAACCAAGCAAACAAAGAATCAGTCGGAAATTATTCCCCAGAAATAATTTATTTCCCACGGCCTTCAGTCAAAAATTCTGGATACTGAAACTGCCAGAGAAATGCACAAATTGTTAAGAAATCTTACAAACACATACTCAGTGGAAACAGAAAAATTCCTCACTGCTACAGAGTCATCCTCTTCCTAAAGTATGATTTACAAACCAACACTGACAAGTGGCCTACAAGAAGGGGACATACAGAGCTTTCATAACTCTGCAAATCACAACCCATGAGCATCTCTACCAATGCCACCCACTACTGAATTCAAGACAGTCTTCCTAAATTAATTTGCAGTTGTGGATTTTTTTTAATGCTGTAATGTTTAGGCTGAAATCAGCTGTGCTCAGTATGTGCTTTAGGAGGAATGTGATTTGGAGGAAATCAGCCGAAGTAAAATATCTTTTTGGACAAGGATTGAAAGACATTTGGTCTTGGATGGTGACACCGGTAAAGAAATAAGACTGAGGAGATGCAACAGAAAGGGTCAAGTGTCAGAAACCACTTCCTCATTTTCCTGGGCAATTTCTGATGTCATTTGACAAAGCCTTGTGAACACATATTTGCCTCTGAAGACACCAGAAGGAATAGAATGATCACACAGAGTACATCAGCTGCCCACAACACCATTTCAAATCCCCAAAGACCAGAATGTGTAAAGGTTGGTTAATAAACATTTGCAAAGCACTGAAACATGGTAATAATGAACAACACAAAAAGTAAGGAATTCTTTAATCATTCCTTCTTCATTTGCAAGGGTTAAATAATCTTCAGCAAATGAGGTCTT
The DNA here is from genome assembly GCA_013397315.1 of Donacobius atricapilla. Lineage (NCBI taxonomy): Eukaryota > Metazoa > Chordata > Aves > Passeriformes > Mimidae > Donacobius > Donacobius atricapilla. The sequence goes on along the minus strand of WBMY01013722.1, from coordinate 477,070 downwards.
AGAGCAATTACTGAATAAGAATACAAAAAAACTCATACCATAACTGTAGCCATCATCACAACAGATAAAAAAAGAAGCAAATGAAGGCACTTCTTCAGCTTTGAAATGCCTGAGTTTGCAAGCCTACTGGTCCTTTTTTATTCTTTTTTGGTGTAATACTGGTAGCTAATGGTGTAAATGCATATTCCCAACCTAATGAAATTAACAACAGACTAAGAAAGTGGAATTCATTTATGCAAACACAGAGTTTGATGTTTTGCGTATATTCTTGTCTATTTGATGTCAGCTTTCCCGATGAAATCAGAAAAATTTCTGTCTTGACTAAACCTTGCAATTCTACACAAACCATTACAAAAGCACTCAGTGCAAAGCTGATCTGCGTGATACGTTACTCAGCTCCTGACATACAGAATCCTGATAGCTTATTTTCAACTTAATAATGTCACAACTTTAGGTAAATTATTACATTTATTCCAACCATCACTTAGTGTTGCATATACTTGATGTTTGCATACACTACATCAGCTACTGAGATGAAAGCTTATTTATAAGATTCAAAAACTAATTCTTCAACTAAAAGAAATATCAGAATATCTGAAGTTCCTGCATCTAAAGCCTGCTAGGTTTTTGTTTTGACACATCCATTAAGAAATTAAAGGTATTACTACTTAGGACAAGAGTAAGCAAAGTGATCTATTCTTTTTCTCCCAAACTACCGATCTATTTTTCGTCTGGCCTGAATACAAACTAACTAAGCAATACTATCATCTGATGTTCTTTCCTTCTGGACAATATAGTGTCATCAGACATTGTCATCTTTTCAACAAATACTGATTCCTACACAAAGAATGGAATCTACATGTCACAGCCTATTGGAAGTTCAGTAGTTTTTCCCTCAAGTTTAAGGCAAATTAACTGGGAAAAGAGTCATCTTACACAGCTGAAATGCAATGCATTTCCCACAGTGCAGTTTTCCAGCATATGCAGTAGATGGCAGTGAGAGATGAGCTGAACACTGGCGTGCACTTCCAACATTTCCAGGAATATTATTTTTTATTTGTAGAAGTACATGAAAGAAATGAAAGGCTAAAAATTCACAAACGTACTCAGAGAAGAAAGCAAGAGTAAGCACCCTCAGGGCAGAGGAAAACTAGTAAACTCAAGGGGACATGGAAACTCTATGAAACTCTCATAGGAGACCCCATGTTTAAGTGAATATACGGATGCTCAAATGTTAGATCCCACTGTCCTCTCAGTCACAGTTGCATGAAAACAGGCAAGTCTCCGCTGCAGCCAAAATGTTTGCCTGATGTATATTTAGCTCAGAATCAAACAATATATATCAGTTGCATGCAGGGTACTCACTATTCATATCTTAATCAACACCATGTCAGACCAGATACTCTGCAAGCAGAGCCATGCGAAATATTTACAATGAGAGCTTTGGGCTTGTTTATTTTCCTTCCTTTCACAGAGAAATATAAAGCAAATTTCAAAATAATAATAAAAAGTATATACTGTCAAGGGTATGCATACACATATAAATATAGTCTAACTCTACAGGCAACAGTTATAGCTAAAAACTAATTGGTTGGAACTTCTCTAGGTTTGACTGGATACTAATCTGATTGAAAACTCCCTCTGTTCAGTATTTCAAAATGGACTCTTTATTTTTCTTTATGTTTCCAAGTGAATTTCATCAATTTTATCTCATCATATTGGGAGTAAAAAAAGAATTCTATTGAAACAACATTTATTTGTGGCACCCCTAAGGTTTAATTTCATACTGGAAATTGCATTTTATTCAATTAAGTGTTTCTTACAGAGAGGAAGATTATACTGAGAAGCTAATATTTTAGAGACATATTTTCTTCTGTGGAATACATATTTAGTCAAGAAGACTTAGTCCTTTTTTAATTCCCGTCAAAGATTCAGGTCAAGAACTGAGGAATAAATTTATTCCAGGATCTTCTTCTTTCATTTTCTTCCTTTTTTACGACTGAAACAGCTCAAGAACTATTTATATTATCCCTCAGGCCTCTCTTTAAGTATTACACAGTAAATCGTATAGATGTTCAGGAAGAAAAGAGGCTAAATTAAACATCTGACAACAAACTAAAGTACAGTCCAGCGGGAAGACTCCTGAATAATAACTGAAAGTGGATATGAATGTATTATTTCTAATATGATGTAAAATTACTGTCTCATTCTTCTCAAGCAGTGAAGAGTGTACCAGGTGAACTGCTGCAGCTGCACTGCTCACCGACACTGGATTTATATTGTCAGGGTGCCCGGGATATTCTTAGCGCCTGCCTGAATCTGGTCAGGCAGTCTCTGTTTATCTGTATCTCCACTGCTGAATACAGTGCAAACCTTTCTCTTCTTCACAGACATTTGATCAGACCAATGACACAAATTTAGCTTTGAGGATTTCCCTTGACCTATACATCCCACACACTATGGCCACAGACTTCTCCATAGTAATGCTAGGCCTGCATTACCAAATTGAACAGGGCTGGAGAACATTTCCAGACCTCACCTCAGCTGTCTGTTGTGCTTTGATCTGGGGCAGCCCTGCCCATCCCAGAGAGGGACCACAGGCCAGGGCTGCTCCTGTAGGCATCTCCCTGGCTTGGGAGCGCTGAGCTAAACAATATGGATGTGGACAAACCCATGCCCCTCAATGCAATGCCTGGTAACACCCCAGCAACTTTAGTGTACCACTACAGAGGTAGTGACTATCTTCCAACTGTGGCCAGTCAGGAGTTACAGAATGTTCTGAGTTACACGGGTTCATCCCTAAATGTGTTACAGTAGATTTCTCGCTGGCTTAATGAGAAGCACTTTCCCAAGACTATGAGGCCCTAATAGTTCATACCTGCATACCTTTTCAAAGTCTGTAGATTAAATAATACATACATAGGCAAATTAGATAATATGTCTCTTTTAGAATGCCTACACTTTACATTAAAATAACTGAAAACATATTTCATTGATTAAACTTAAGAGGATGCAGTGATTACAAATGAGAATTGGGGTCAAGAGGACCTTTAATGAGATCTCTTACATAAACATGAGAAATGAAACATTAGTTTCATATGCTGTTGAGGCTACTAACTTGTTGATGAAATTTTTCCAATCTAAATCCAAAAACAAGAGGAGATGGAGAGTCCAATACTTTGGTAATTGTTCTAGCAGTTAATCATTCCACCACCAGAATTTCTGTCCAATACCTAGCTTGAATTTTATTATGCAGGTATTACTTCTCATTATTTCTTTCTGTCCTAGATCAGATTGCAGATAAATAATTGTTCATCATTTGAGAAGTTTAACATATGGCAGATTTTGTGCACCTTTCTTTAAAGTTTATTTTTTAGTCCTTGTATAACTCTTTTTTTACTGGTACCTGCAGTTTCCAAATGAGCTATCTGTTTAGTTTTCCAATATGCTCTATAAAATACAGGTCTCTGTCTGGACGTCAGAATTCTGAAATTGATTTATTTTGCTTCTTCCTTATTGCCAGTTATACAGAAAGGAACTGCATTTAAAATTCTTCTCTATATATTGTAGTGGACTCAAATAATTTCCTTTGAGAAACACTAGTCTTTGAATGCCATTCCTTATCATGCAGGTGTTTTTCTAGTTCTATAACTCTTTGATTTTCCAGTATAACTTTACATTTAACTATATGAAAAGTAATTGTGATTGCTTTACAAAGTAGCCTACATGTTTCTTAGGGTCTACTCTGTAGTATATTATAGGATCTACGCCATAGTATCATTTACCATTATCCTCAGATTACTTCTTTTTCTGAAAGATCTTTATATAACTTATTAAAACAATAAGTAATGCTTACAAGATACATCTAGAGGCCATCACCACTTTTTCCTAGACATCCAACCAGCAAATGCTTGAATTTTATTTTATGGTAAAGATAAAGAAAATTCAATAGGTCTACAAATGTTCCAAATCTGAAAACATTCAAGCATGGTAGGTAGACCTCGACATGACTCCTGTGATGCTTCTCTTAGATTCATTTCTATGGTTGCAAATAGTAATCCAAAAGGAACAAACTTTGCAGAAGCTTTCCATATATGAATGTACAGGCTTAGTCTCACAGAAATAAATTCTACTTTTAAAGTAATTATGTTTGGTTAAACTCTTCTGATGGCATGACTAAACCAAAGAAAACCAAAACAACCTGGGCTTAACCATATGCCTGTAACACCTTTCACATCAGAAGCTGCAATAATCAAAATGTGATCCCTCAGGGCAGTGCCACAGAGCCCAAGTCTGTTACTTATCTTCACTATTGAAATATATGTCCAGGAAAAGCCATTAGAAACATAACTTGAGCGCATTTTCAGAATGACACCAGTATTACTGCAATTACAGGGAATGCCCCTTTTCTGAATGAAGCTGCAGCTGCTGGGGACAATTTTGTCCGAGCTCTTCCTCACTGTGCAGCAACCCAGCAACTACTCATCTTTGCAGGCAGAAGAGGCCATACGAAAATTGCCAGCCCACGAAAGCAAAGAGTCATGCCTGCAGGAAGGCTCAGCTCTACCTGTGCTGCCGGAGGCTAGGTGGAGAGCTGTGCACGTGTGTGGCCCTTCTCTGGACAGCCGTGCACTCCCATGTCCCTTCCCCTGGCACAGCTGTGTACTCCTGTGTCTCCTCCTCTGGCACAGCTGTGCACTCCCATGTCCTTCCTCTGGCACAGCTGTGCACTCCCGTGTCCCTTCCCCTGGCACAGCTGTGCACTCCTGTGTCCTTCCTCTGGCACAGCTGTGCACTCCCGTGTCCCTTCCCCTGGCACAGCTGTGCACTCCCGTGTCCCTCCCCTGGCACAGCTGTGCACTCCCGTGTCCCTTTCCCTGGCACAGCTGTGCACTCCCGTGTCCCTCCCCTGGCACAGCTGCAGGAACACCTACAGCAGGGCAGTGCTGGCCTCATGTACAGCAACCACCCAGAACTGAACAAAGGCTTATCTGAACATTTTTTCACTAAACTGAAAAAAGCCCACGGCACTAAATTTATCCACAGGATGTACTCACATGCTTAAATATGCTAAATAATGACTATGTGTTTCAACCCTAAATGCATCAGTGCTTAAACACATACTCGAAAGCATGTATTTTTTACATTCAGCACTGACCTGAAGAACACAACTCAAAAATGCCTTTTTCCCCTTCCAGAGGTCAGAGACTGATTTGCTAGGGGAACCAATGAATGGTCTGCAGCATCTCTATTACAGCAGCCCAGCACTGTAGATGCTCTCAGCACCGCAGCAGGCTCTTTCCCCTCGGATCCCCCTCATATACACAGCAGCTGGAGACACACTTGGCATCACATGATATAAGAAGAAATATAACATGGTGTCCAATAATACATGTGGAGTGGACAAATAGATTTTCTTCTTATTCTGAGATGTATCTGCAAGAAAGACAGTACTATAACCTCTACCAGTAGTTTAAAACAACGTGTCAAAATAAAATTGAAAAACTCAAGTTTTTCTTGCATAAAATATTTTAAAGTATATATTCACTGAAAAGTCAACTGAATGTTGAAGTAAAATGTGTGGATACTTTCTTAAGAAGAAAAGGAAAAAGAATACATGGAATAAATACAGCATGTAGCTTAAAGGCTACTTGCCATAAAAGGCTTTTCCTGACTGGAAGTTACAGTACAGATGTGCTTAAAAAACAGATGTACATCAAAGACTGTTGATTAGAAGCACAGAGAGAAATAATTATCAGTTTCAGTTTTTTTAAAAAAGAAATTCTTTATTCTAATACCAATAAAACCCTAGTATGTACAGAATGATTCTATGGGTTTAATTAACCATATGAAAAATATAAATGCATGTGCTATTCCAGCTCCACATCATCAGATTCTTCTGGCTACTTTGGGTGAGCTTCTAATGTATGTGAGATCTTGCCTTTATTATTTTGTGATAGTATTAGCTTAAAGACTGAAGCTGTTCAAGATTTTTTTATTATTATTATTTTTTTTTTTGCTTAGAAATGCCTGATGCTAATAATTCTTTGTGCACCAGAGGTACTTCCACCAGAAGATATTGAGGCTGGCAGGCAGAGACTGGAACACAGTACAGCAGCACAAACCACAATCCTTGCTAAACTGGTGGGCAGATGCAAGCCCTATATCTTATGAATAAAATCAGTAACCTGGTGTGGTGGGTGGCATCCCTGGCCATGGCAGGAGGGTTGGAACTAGAGGGTCATCAAGGTCCCTCCCACTCCAAACCATTCTATGTTTATATAAAAATAAACAGAGCCAGAGCACAGGTTTGAGCACTGTTCTGAAACACTAGAAGGTTTCCTGGCATGTTTCTTGCGCCAACTGTCTTCCAAGAATACTACCTTCCTATTTGTCTGCTCTTTGCAAAAGATTAAGAGATGATGAAATATTTACCTGAACCTACAACTTCAGTACTTCAAATTACAGCTGTTTTTCAAGCTGAACAATTTTTACAGATCAAATGCATGAGTGATAAACTCCTGGAATACTTGGTCCTAAAAACCAGACATGTTGTGGTTTAACCTAACAGGCAGCTACACACTGCACAGCCAGTTGCTTGCTCCTCTTCAATGGGATGAGAGAGGAGAATTAGAGAAGAGGTGACATTCATGGGTTGTGATAAAGACAATTTCACAGGACAGAAAAGGAATGGAAAATAGCAACAACACCACCCATGAGGATGATAAAATATATAAAACAAGGGATGCACAGTGCAATTGCCCAGCCAGTCCCTGAGAAGTAGCTGCTAGCCTCCAGCCAATTCCCCCCGGTTTTGTTGTTCCACATGATGCCAAACGGTCTGAAATATCCCTTTGTTCAGATGGGGTCAGCTGTCCTGGCTGTGTCCCCTCCCAGCTTTTTGTGGCCCCTCCAACTCCTTGCTGGCATGAGAAGCTGACAAGTCCTCGCCTTAGTATAAGCACTGTTCAGCAACAACCAGCACATGTGTGTTATCAACATTATTCTCATCCTAAGTCTGAGCACTGTACCAGCTACTAGGAAGAAAATTAACACAAATGTATGACTGTGGCTACATAGTTGGGCTGGCTGATACTGTTTTAAGTGCTGGAAGGAACTATTAATCTGGACCAAGCTCAGCTAAGTTATTATCAGCTTCTCACATTGAGGTATGACTGATCTCTACCAAACACTAATTATTTCATCATGTTAGCAAATAGTCATTTCTTGGCCAGCACATTCATCACAATCTATTCCATATGTTGATTTGAACTGTCCTGTAAGATTAATAGTGGATGACAACCGGATCATTTAGGGTGTGACATACTTATCAAATTAGTTACAAGCATCCTCTCAACTGTTTATTTTCTCTACTGAGACAATTAAACCACAATTACAGCCAGTTTCCCCTTCTCTCTAACTCAGACTGGAAAGCATTTTCTTCTCATTTACTGACTTCACAAAACTCTTTTCAAAATCCTGTCTGAATTTATTCTCCTTCAGTTATTCATAATATCTTCAAGTTTCCTTCTGTATAGCCAAATAATTGCTTACTCCCCAATGCTAACTAGTTATTCTTTGTTAAACTTCTTTCCCCAGATACAAGCCTTGAACATGTGATTCCTGTTGTTGCTCATTTCTGTGTAAATAAACTTTAGGTAATAGCTCCTTGCTCAAACCTGATTTCAACAGGAAACGTAAAGCACAAAATCACAGTTGAAAAGAAATGTTTGTACTACAGAACAAGCATTTCTCACTGGTTCGTCTGCCAATTACAGGCAATTTAAATCTGCACAAATATTTGGATTATAAGTTAGAAACTGCCAGTGTTAAAGCTTGTTTCTATCAGAACTATGGAAACATCCTAGGTAAGAGTAACAACACAGATTAACTCTCATATCTCCATGATGAACATTCTCAATTTGCATTAATCATTATTCATATGTAATTAAGTAAACCAAAAAATCCTGCCACCAGCAACATAAGCCTGACATCTAGAAAAAGTGTTTTCAAATGTACATTAGGATGTAATATCAACATCATACCACAAGTTACAGATTTATTTATATATTTAGATTTTCATTGATACATAGTTAGCTTTTCAAAAGAAAATCTCTTAGCCATTTGAATATTTCTAGAATACTGAAAATATTTGACCATTTTAAACTATGGATCTGCCAAACAGACAAAACACACAGAAACATTTAAGAGTGATTAGTAAGGTAAGAGCAACAAATCAATTATTCACTGTCAGGAAATGTGTCTATTTAGATTAACTGATCATAATATTATTTGTTTCCAACAAATACAATTCTCTGATCTTTAAACAATACATTATTTTGAAATACCTCTGATTTTATGAATTAGATGACTGATTTATTTTTGAATATCTGGATAAACATACAAACGAAATTTTTGTGAATCAAGACTTTCCAAGCCAAGTCTCAACTGTGAGGGATTTTTTATGATTAAGTATGAATTCCTGGAAAACATGGTTTATCATAGAAAAACTGGCCAAACTTTCATAGTATTTGCCCTAACAGGCGCCACTGTAATGGGCTGCAGATCTATGAACAGGCCAAGTACAGAAGCTAAAACTAACACTGAACAATACAATATGTTACTAAGTGGGAAGATAGGGTTTTCTTTTTTTAAATAATAATAGATGGGATTGAGTTCATCCATAATTTACATAATGAACTAGCCTGATCTCATCATTTCTCAAAAACGTTGTTTTGATAAATGATTCTGTTCTGAAATTTCATCTGGCAATGAAATTTTGGTCATCTTTGAAGAACTGATTTATTTTCCTCTTATATGCAAGAATTACTACTTGGAAACACAGTTGAGCTTTCAAACAACACACCAGATATAAGCTACTATTGCTAGCAGAATTTTGCTCATTCCATGCTGGCCATAAGTCTTGAACAATCACTGAAACTCAAATTTCACAAATCCTTAAAAGTCCATGTGCATAATGTTATGGGTTGCAAGAGTCAGCTGGTGGCATCAGAATACAAAAACATGAAAGTGGCTGCTCTGGGTCAACCAAGGATCCACCAAAACCACTACTGCAGCAGTGGACCACAACTAACGTGTCATTAATAGTATAAAAGTAGGACAAAGACATGTACTCCCTTTCACAAGAAGCTTCCCTAACACACATGAGGCCTGGTATGTCCGTGACCATATGTAGGCACTCACTGCACAAGGGCTTGGAAACAGGTTTCTGCTGGAGAACATCTGCCCTGGTAGAACCCTTGTAAGTAAAAGCCTCTCAGGCCTGACCTTCCACCACTCAGGAACTTCTCTGCCACTTCATGATGCTAATCCTGCAAATCTGGTTAGGACCATGTAACTATGACATTCAGACTTATAATTTTTCAGCTGATAATAAATTGGGACAAATTTTTTTGCACAAAAGGGACAGCTGACTTTGCATGAAACTGAGAATGTAAGAAATCTAGGCATATTAGAAAAGCACGAGACATGGATTGAACTAGCAAGTCTCACATGTACTGTAAGACATGAGAGATCAGAAACAATAAGGGAAAATGTCATCTGCTGTATGAGATTACACTAATAGAGAGTAAAAGAAAGAATGAAGATACAGCTCACCATAATAGTGTTTTCACACTAAAATCAGGATCTTTATTACCTTATGCCCTGAACACCAGGTCCAGTCCTGACACGATAGGTCATGAATTTACTTCTTTTGCAATGCCAATCTATAGCATCATGTAGCCATCAAGATGCTGCCACTTAAAACTTGTAGCTCCGTAGTGTCTCATACAAAAATGTGTGCATCACTCCATCTCTAACTTAAATGCCTTATAAATCAGGCACGTAATGCCTGCATTTCTCTTATCCGAAGTTTACTACTATAAACAAATAATTACATTTTTACATATGGTTGGAAAGACTGGCCCAGGATGGTAGTTACAAAACATGAAAGCATGTGGAGATAATGATTTCTGATAAAACAAATGGTTAAGACTCCTGTTATAAGCTGACTACCTCAAGACAACACACTGAAGTAAGACTTCTAACAGCTTCAGGAAAGAAAACAGAAAATTATTTTCACTGTGATTAAATGGAGTCAGAAAAGAGAAAGGCATCTGTTGATGTTCTGTTGTGAGGCAAGCTTTTTCAGCCAACTATTGTGCTATGCAAATTGTAACAGTTTATTGCAGATGTGCAGTGGAATATAATGCAGCCAAATCCTCTGGGCTTTCTGAAGATGCTGGCATGTTTAACAACCATTATAAAAGAGAATTTTAAGCACAGTGCCGCTTGCCTCAACCACCAACACTGCAAATGTTCAGTTGTAGATGTCATTTTGAGGAGATTAAGACATAGGTTGACTCAGAAATCAAAGTCCAAGAGGTTAAGGGATTTCAGACCTCTATATTGACATTTTCCAGACAGACAGAATCTTTTTAGGTTCTAGTCACTTTTTATATTGACTTTAACTATTATTATAGCAGAGAGACAGAGTGACTCTAAAAGAGGGGAATTATTTTAGTATAGTAAGAAAGAGATACAAATGGTGCTAAATGTCTTAGTTGTCAGAAAAGAGCCTCCTGAGTATAGCAAAGAACTACATTCTACTTTCAGCTACATCAAGTGAAGTGCAGATATTTCATTAAGTATCTCACATAAGTTCTCAGTATTTTTTTCCTTAGTGCTCTGCAAGTTTCAGAAATTTTCTCTACAATCACCCCCAATGTTCAGTAAGGTGTACAGCTTCCCATCAGTCATCTAGTCATTTAAATTGCCCTTCCCTGGTAAAGCAACAGACTAAAAATGTCAGGTGGACTAAAATGTCAGGTTCTCTAAATTACATAGCATAAAAGCACAAGTTACATCACTTTTTTTTTTTTAATTAATAATGGAGAACCATGCAATTAATAAAAATACCACAAACCTTTTACCTCTGGAAATATGCTTGCTTTTTAAGATAGCCAATGTAACAATTTTGATTAATTTGCCACCACTTCAAATTAGAAATCAAACTACAGATAACAGAGAATAGTTCAAATTGGAAAGGACTTCAAGCTTAAAAAGAGAGGTCATCTGGTTCAACATCTCTTGCTCAAGCAGGACCTTGCAGAGCTATTTGCCTCAAACTATGTTCAAAAGGCTTTGGAACATCTCCAAGGTAGAAGACTGCTCAACTTCTTTGAGCAACCTGCGCCAGCACTTGGTTGCCTCACTGAGAAGGAGTGTTTCCTGACACTCAGAACGAACCTCCTGTATTTCAGTTCATGCCCATTGCCTTGTTTCCACTGTCTTCAGGTATTCAAACAGTAGTAAGATCCCCCTGGAGCCCTCTCTCTAGGCTGAGCAACTTTGCCTCTCTCTCTCAGCTCTTCCTCACAGCAAAGACACTCCAGACCCTTCAATCACCTTCACTTAACCCTTCACTGAACTCTCTCCAGTATGTCCATGTCTTTCTTGTACTGGGGAGCCCAGAGGTGGACACACTACTCCAGCTGTGGCCCTCATCACTGCTGAGTAGAGGGGAAGGATCTCCCTCATCCCATTGGCAACACTTCTCCTAAAACAGCAAACAATTAAAATTTAACCTTCAAATTAACCTTCTAGGCTGTAAAGGCACATCGCTGGCTCAAATACATAAATATATTCAGATTTCTTATTTAAAGGTTAGATAAATATACCCCATTCACTTAAGATTACCTATTAAATATGAAGAGGTATTATCACCGAACATCAAAATTATTGGGCAGACTGATAAAAATTATTACTCTAGACTAATTACATCAATAAATTTATTTTACACAGATTGAAAGAGCTTGCAAAATTGAAAGAGTGAATTATAGCATTAGTGTGTAAATAGAAAAGACATACTGAATAAAAACATTGTTTATTGAAGAAGAATGAAGTACAAGTATAGGAAGCAGAAGTAAACCAGGGAAGTGGGGAGGAATATAGCTAAACAGGGAGAAATGTGTCAAAAACTGAAGGAAGAAGAAAGCACACAGGTGTCCAGAAATAGTTTTGGGAAGTGCTAGAAGCCTGGTAGTCACTAGACACCACCAATGCCATGACAGAAGAAATGTTGATGTTGACATTCTGGTGCATTCGTGTTAAGTGATGCATTTTGCAATCATCCACCAAATAAAGCAATTAATAATTTAATATAATGCTTTTAAAATTAAATACTGTAATTATTTTACAAAGGGCAGAAAACTCACATCATTATGCATGTCTGTTAAGCTCAGCAACTTCAAAAACAGGTTTTTGTGGACCTACAACAATTTCATGAATACTTGAAATTGCGATTGTCAATATGCTCTGTGCCAGCACCTGTAAGAGTGGATCTATCTTTGTACAGGCATCCTGAGTGCAGAGTCACTTCATCAAACAAGAATATCAAATCTTGTCTCAGTACAGGGCTGAAAAAATTTGCCTGACTTAAATGGAATATTATGAAACACTATGGTTTTTCTTTTTCCTCAAGGGACTTAAGAAAACATATCAATTTTTTTTTGTGGTTATGTTAGAGAGCTAAATAAAAAAAAATATACCCAGAAGTAGAAATGGCCCAACAAAAATGCACAGTGTGAGCTATGTCTTCTCTCCAAACTGCATTATTCCACTGAAAATAATTTATTTTAGTAATCAAGAATTGGAGTTCTAAGGTTATTTAGTAGCCACAACTTGACATTTAGAAAAATAGCTGTATATCAAGTATCACAATTATACACAGTACAATAGCAATATAATCATACAAAACAAAATATAATCCATCAACCACAATTTGAATATTTTCATATATCCTACTTTTAGCCAGTACTGGAAGCTCCAAAATCCTGGAAGAAAGTTTGTTCTTATGGCATGATTTTGAGAGATTTTACATTCCTTTTTAATATAAGATAAATCAAATCATGATCAAGACTTTTTGCAATGATATACAAAGCTAAATATTCTTGAGGTCATGGCTAGAATTCTTACGCTGTGGGTTAATATCTAGACTGTATTCAAAGAAAAACTGTGCTACCATTATTCTGAACTAATATGTAATTTACAGGTAGCTACAACACAAAAATCTCTATCCTTCTATTCCATCCCTTCATTTAAGCCCTGCAAAAATAGGGTATTATATATTTGAAAATAAATTGTGTATATTTTCACTGACATCAAGCAATTCCAAGAACAGTGCAACAACATTTTTATTGCCGAACTGTTTCAAACTCCAATTTCTAAACCAGTCAGGGAGGACTCCTTGTGGAGTGTTCAGCACATCTGACCATTAAGTTATTCATCTCATTTGGGCTGATATGTGTAACTGTAACACAGTCAGAGGTATTTCACAAATTAGGACACTGCTTCTGAGGAAAACAAGAGAATATGATTTTATGGGACTATTTGTAAGCTAGCATTTTATAATCTTGAAGTTTAGTGTGGAGAAGGGTAAGACTACAAAAATCTTCCAGTAAGCTCTGCAATATGATTACTCTGGGCAGAAAAGACTAACTTTATGATGAACATTTTCACAAGCCCCTGAGGGATTTAGAACAGCAAGTCCATCTAGAAGTCAGTCAGGCATTTTTATAAAAGCTGAAGGAAACTTTGAACACACTCATCGCTCTGAAAGAATACTCCTCAGCAGCAAATGTTCAAAAGTTCTCAGCACTCCGTAGGGCATGATAATAACAAAACTGTTATGGAACAAATTTTTGAAAGCCTGAACAACAGCAGCTGTGTATTAAAAGAAACACCAATAGTGAAAGATTAAAGTTATTCTAGCTGCAAGCATCTTCTAGAGTTAGGAAATAACCAGCAACCCTGGAAGAACACAAACACTTTTAGTTCTCTGCATGCACACATACATTTTAGTATTAATATTATATCTAAACAGACGACTATTGTCCCAATCTCTCTAATGGGGGGGTGTTAGCTTTTTGGGATAACATGGTAAGCTTCAGGTATAAATGAAAAACATGATATATACCAAACTTAATCAGAAAAAAAATCTAAGCACACACAAAAATCTAAGTTCCCATACCTTAGCTAAATATGTTGAGTGGTAGAAAAATAAAAGCAGAATAATAAATATTGGCTCTTGAGGTATAGTCATGCAGATAAAAATGTTTCTACATTTTAATATTATATACACAATTAGATACTCAATTTCCTGGTATTTTTTCCATCCAATTAGGCTAGACTGTAATAAACACTGTACGAAGCCTAAAGCAAGGAAAATACAGATCCGATTTTTATTATCATTATTTTTATAAATTTGGCAGAAAAACACTCCAAAAATTCCAATCTAGGCAAAGTACCTCTTCCATTTATCTTCAGACATGTAAGATCACCAAAAGTACATTTTAGCTCCTTTTTAATGGGAAAATATATTTGCTAGCAAAGACGATATTATGGAGCTTGTTTAGTATTAACTTCTGCCAAGCATAAACAATGTTTCTCTGAGTTACTACTGATTCATATGGCTAATGGCAGTAACTATTATCACTTCATTTTCTGTAAAATGGCCTAGGCTTGAAACCTCCCACATGTGACCCTTGTGACAACTCCTGACTGTTAAAAAAATCAGCAAGAGCTTCCTTTCCAAATGTCATACCTGAGGTAGCATGGTGACATCACTACCCTTCAACAGCCCTTTAAAATGAGCTTTTTTGATTTTAACTTATGTTCAGCAGAACACCATATTCATGTGAACACTGCTGTAATAGGACAACCTCAATCAACTCAGCTTTGAAGACCACAAGTAGCACATTTTAAAAGAAAGCTATGTTTTACTAGCAGAATATAAATATAACTGAAGACTGAAGTATTTTTATCTGAAGCAGGAAATTGCTGTGCTTAATACAGGATTTGGAAAGTCTGACTATATCACAACTGGGTTTAGTGCAATCTCTTTTTGGACACACAATTGTACCTATTAAAGACAAATTCAACTGCTGACAGGAACCAAGGAAGTAAATTACCAGCCATTCTTTTGCTCAGTCACAATGCACTGTATTAGCTCATTTCTTATAGCTTAACAGAGAATATGAATTTTTCATCTTCTCAAATTAGCACGCTAGATAGTGCACTGAAGTGTTCCTTCATTAATAACCCTTGATTTTTTGCTGCTGACTAGGTTTTATGTAAATACCATGAAAACCAAACATTTTCACACAGAAATACATTGGAGTTTTCACATGATCACCTAAGTGAGATGCAGTATTTTAGCAAACATTGAAAACTCTAAACTAGCACCTCTAAACATGCTCCCTTTGCGGTTGGATGTCAGGTAAAAGTTTGACAACCACATTGAGTTAAAAAACATAAGCCAGTTGCAAGCAAAATTTCAAACCACTGGATTTAAATGGAATAATTAATTTTCAGTGCTTTTCATTTAATTTCTGGTGTTGAAACATTTAAAGTGTCCATTTTCTCCAACTTTTGCCTGCAGCTATAAAGACTGGAAAAACAGCTAAACATTAAAAGTGTTATTATGTGGTGGTTCCAGCAGCTGAGCTTTAAGAAATCAGGAAACTGGTGACCTGATTAACCATTTATGTCCTCATTACTACTTGATTCTCTAAATTGTTTTAGGAAGTAATAAGGTAAAACTTTTTATAACAATTCCTGCAGTGATACATGTTAATTTTCACAGTTTAAAGAGTTCTGCTGAAGGAAGTACCTGAGCTTCCTCAAAGTGTGCACAAGGAACAAATACTCTTACAGATTTCAGGGTATTTGTACCTTGCCTTTGGCAGCTGAAGCATTGCCACACTGACAGCATTGGAGTTTCACTCCCTAAAAAAAGCGTCTTTCCAAAATCAGTCATTTTTGGTTGAGGGAGAAGAAAAAAGTTTGTACATGACACTGCTCTCAGAAGGCCTCTGCTACTCTTTCATCTCTTATTGTCTTAGAACAAGACAAATAGAAAAATTACTGTAAGTGGTACAAAAGGTAAACGCACCAATTCAATTTCTATTGAGCTGATATGAAGCCTCCACCAATTCTAGAGAATTTACACAGCTAATTGTCTAACTAGATAAAAATTTTGCTCACATAGAAAAATAAAACTCCTATCAATAGATCCACACCCTTCTTTAATAACCCTGAACGATGATACAGAGATGCTGACTTGAACAACTGTCTAAAAAAGAATAATCATTTTTAAGTGGTTGTTTTGAAATATGTTGGTCCCAGCTTTGAAGCACACTCACTGATGCAGACAGTTATAACTCCAAGTCCAGCAATACTATTTAAACTCCTATTCTATACTCACTTGAGGAAAGTGTATCACTTTTGGGATTTTTTTAATTCTTTCTTCTAGGACAACCTTCTCTAAATTAGAGAAGTTCTAGAGAAATTGTCTTAAATTTCAGAGAGGTTCTAAAATTGCTCAATGAAGTGAGAAGGACTTTAGTTATATTTTGGCTCCTATTTTACATTCACTTTTAAATTCTGAGATCCCATTACTTCATGGAACAAGTAATAATTACAAAATAGATAGACTTGCTTCTCATTTAAACCAACCAAGCAATTAAACTTTGCTGACTTTGAAGGGACTTCTGATTTTTGGAAATAACCATCAAGAAGTTCATGCTCATCAATGCTATAAGGGATTAATGGTAACTCATCTATAAACCACCACCAACCTTTTCCAGATAAGCATCTCACCAAAAGAACTAAGAGGTGAATGCTTTATAAGCTTGAGTCACAGTCTGAGGTATTGTAAACCTTTGACGCTGTAATAAAAGGAGGAGAAAGCTCCCCTCCAAAGAAATTGAAATTATCTCTCTGAATAAATAATTCAGATGTTTGGAAGAAAACTAAGAGAAAAATAAAATATTATTATTTCACAACATACTCCACCCAAAAAAATATTATTCTGGAAAGACGTTATGAATCAACTTTTGTTTTAGAGCTTGAAATTTGAAGAACAATTACTAATTTAATTAAAAAACTCCAGTTGAAAGAACTGTTCAGCATGTTATAAAATTTCTCTCAAAACATTATGCTGGTTTTTGAGTCATCTCAATTTCTGAGTTCTGCAGAAATAGTAAATCCTCTTCTCTTTTTCCTTGCCACAGCTGCAAGAAAAAAATGAACTTTATCTCCCAGGATTTTTCCATTTATATGTCTAGGCCTCATGATCCACTGGCTTTCCCTGCTCTCAAAACAGGAATTATTGCAGCCTACGTTCAAGCCGGCACTGGATTGCAGACACGATTAACAAAGTCTGGTGGAGAGAATAATAATCATGTGCTGAGTGCTGGGAATTACAGCTGATAGCATGTATTCATCCCACAGAGAACATATATAGAATCACCTTCAGTGATTGTGGAAAACTGATTCTGACCTCACATCAGAATGTCAGTAATTTGTATTATCACGCTGACAAAATCTGTAATCATCTTGAAACAACTTCCTTTTTCTTCAGACTCACCTCCCTTTATTTTGCCACAGTACTCTTTTAGCTAGAAACCTCCCACCAGTTATTCCAGCTGCCTAACCAGAGCAATGACCTGAAACCTGACACAGGACTTGCTCAGTAGATATTTTTCATCTTCACATTTTATGGCCCAGAAATTTCTTCAGCCATCAGTTATCAAAGTCTTTTTTCCTATTGTAAGTACACTCCAAGAGTCCTACTCATATATCACTCTTAGTGCTATATGGCAGAGTTGAAAACTGATCTTTAGTGCATATCCCCTGCATAATGTTTTGCAATGCTTAACATAATCCTCTATATTTGACCAAATTGTGCTTTTTCTCTGCAAAGCCTAACAGAATTTTTTTCATCTTGTTTAGATGTTCCAAGGAACAGATGGTAAATGAGGAGGTAACAAAATAATCTGGTCCATAAATTCAGAGCAAAAATAAAAAGCCAGAATTTAACCATCTTTCTGGTAGTTTATAACTAGCTTTGTTTTAGAAACCCTTTGAACATTTTTCATGTCAAGTAGTAGATAAATGTAGCATCTTTGTCAGTATTGAAGATACTGTATTATTATACATGCAATCTAGCTACAGGGCAGCTATGCTAGATGCAATCAAAGCTGCTTGGCACTTGCCTCTAGTCAACAGCTAAGGTTTCATTGTGCAACATTAAAAGCAATGAATTAAAAGAGTTTGACAGTTTTCATAGTACTCTTTCTACTGTGCTGAACTTTTTGTATAAGTACAGTTGGCAACCCATTCAAAATGTTCACATTTGTATCTGACAGAGGAGCAGAATAATTTACGAGCTGGCTGCCATTTTCATCAGAAGCTACTCGAACAAGTGCCATGGTGTTAACATGGGACATTGAAGTAATTGGAAATCCCTGTGATCTTTATATTCCATGATAGCTCAAGCAACTATGTTGGAGTTGCAAGTCACGCCCCTTGTTTGAACTTCCTAAGGTTTTTAAGAAATCTGATGTGATGTAAAGCACCTGCTTTGGTGTCCTACTGATGCTGCTTTTTGCAACTGGATACCTCTTATTTGGTACCAGGTTTGCAGAAGTCATCACGCTTATGTGTATGATCAGCTAAGAACACCAAGGAATGCTCACAGGAAACTAATAAAAGGCTTAAAACAGACAAATATATGAACAGCCTAGCTAATACAGTTGTGTAAGTAGCATAGTCTTAAAACATGATCTAAAAGCTTGTTATTGTGTCTGCAATATTTCTACACAGTAAATAGATGTACACAACATATAACTCAAGTGTCAAACTTGAAGGTGCTGTGTAATGCTGTATAAACTCAGCTTGATTTGAACCCCAATAGCCTTCTACCTGATTCACATTTTATAAAGAAACACAAACTGATAACCCTCACATTAAATAGTAAAGATGATGTAAGATATTAACTCAGTGGGAGACACTTTAAAACAGACTTCCGGGGCCCCTTCAAAATCTAAACAGTGACAGTTTAGACACACAAAATAAATATGTTTAAGATAGAGGATTTATTGCACAAGGGGGCCCTGCATGGTGTCTATCATAATTAATACTGCTTCTGTGTTTGATCATTTGGTGCAGAATGTCATACTGACACAGGGAAAGAACTGAGATATCCCTGTGATATTGCATTGCTCTTCACATGTTACTACTCATTTTAGGCTCATTTATTCTTAAGAGTGTGCTTAGAAACTTATTTAAACCTACTCATTTTTTAATGGGTACAATACCATGTTACATCAATGCAGAGTGGGAATGCCCTGTTCATCATGAGCAATTCTCGCTTTCTCTCACTGTCCTCCTATGCTCAGGTTCCCACCCCTTTAGCAAATACTCTCTGCAGTATTTTTGTAGTTCTTCAAAATGAATCAGGAATTCAAAGTGCTCGAGAGGAAGTTCTTTGCACCCCTGAGGTGTAAAGCAAAATGTACTACAGGAATCATTGGTGTTCAAATTTTCCAATCTGAAATAAAAGTATCTCAAATTATCTCAGAAAGCTCTAAAAAGAAAACAACGGCAACAACAACAAGGCGGCAAAACCGAGCAACAATTAAAAGAAAAATAGACTAGCAGATCTGTTCTTCTATTCCCCTTCTTCTATTGCCTTTCTTCTGCTGTGCATGAGAGGTAAAGATGCAGATGTATCTAGAAGCTTTCTGTGAAGGACTTTCACTGCACAGACTTAAGAATCAGTGCAGGTGACTCCAGCCTAGTTCTAGTGGTCACAACTGTGAGAGCAGCTGGGGGACTCACATAGTCCCTCTTGGCACTCCTCCTTCACTCCTCTAGCCCTCTGCTGCAAGTTAATTAAATTAAATCTGGCCTGCAGCAGAGTACTGGGAGCTGCTGCATTTATGCATTGAGCAGTGTGCCCTTCCAGAGTTACTGTGAGCCTCTGTAACAATTAGACAGGAATAAATCCCACAAGAGAATGAATCCCCCAAGTTAGCATTCTTGATCTATGCACCCACAGAGCAAATCACAGTTCCTCATCCCAAACATAGTACCTTATGACCTGAAAACATTTTATCTGCACAGCACCATGCCAGATCTAATAAATCGTGTGTCTCAGCAGGGACCATTAACTCCTGCACAGCATTATGCTGACACTTTTAAACTCTCCATTTCTGGAGCTACTTTATGCAGCATTGGCTTAGGAGTCTCTGAACTACGTATAACTGTAGAATTGCACACTCTTTGTCTGATTTTAAAATGCATTGGAAAACATTCAGTGAATCAGCATATGTGAATAGGCTTTACCTTCTCCCGTTGGATAACAAAGCCATTAATTAGGAACCATATGTCTGTACCTTTATGATCTTTTTCTGCCTAAAGAACCAAAGAGGAAGAAGCACGCACTGTATTTCTCAGATTCTTTCCTCTCTCCTTCTCTTTCCTGGATTATTTGCACTCCACATTTGCATTCTCTGGCTGTAGGGTAAGAAGTAAACAACTTCTGCTGAATTTAGGTTGAACCTGCAAGGCCCCTGTCTTAGGCTACCTTAAGTTGCCACAAGTTGTCAAGCAAGCAGGCCATCGAGCATTCAAAATGATTCTCCAGAGTAACAAAGCTATTATGAAGGCTAGAGACGAGACAACACAATCACAATTACAGCAGTGTAATGAGTTTCTATTCCAACAGTCAAGCAGCTGCAATAGCTTGTGTACACTGCTGGCCTACTGCAAGTGGGAGGGTGATGTATACTTAGATAATTTGCATTGGTACTGGACAAGGAGCACTGCACCTGACAGTCACTAACACAAATGTTCACTGACATCAGCGACACCAAGGCTGGAGGAAACCTGGACTGCTGTGATCATGCACTGGTGGAGTTTGTAGCCCTGAGGGATATGGGTCAGGCAAAGTGAAAAGTTGGGACTCTGAATTTTAGGAAAGCAAAATTCCAGCTGGTCAAGGAACTGGTCAGTAGGACCCTCTGGTCCTATTTCTATTAGTCAACAGAAACCCCTGGTTTCCCCTCAGGAGACTTCCCTCAGGGAAGGGAGGGGAGTAGAACAGAACTGGTAGAACTTTAAGGATGTTTTCCATAAAGCACAAGAGCTCATGATTCCCAGATGTAAGAAACCAGGAAAGGAAGGCAAGGGGGCAGCATGGCTGAGTTGAGACCTACTGGTCAAACTAAAGGGCAAGAAGGAAGTGCACAGGCAGTGGAAGCAGGGCCAGATATTCTGGGAAGAATACAGGTACTCTGCCTGGTTGCGTGGAGATGGAGTCAGCATGGCCAAGGTAAAGCTGGACTTAAACTCGGCAAGGGACTCAAAGAATAATGGGAAGGGCTTCTATAGGTGTGTCAGCCAGAAAAGGAAGGTCAAAGAAAGTGTACACCCCTGATGAGCAAAACTGACCAAATTGGTGACAACAGATGAGGAGAACACTGAGGTACTCAACAACTTTTCTGCCTCAGTCTCCACCAGTAACGTCTCTTCCCACACTACTTGAGTGAATGGACTGGAAGACAAGGGGAGCAAAATCCATCCTGCTGTAAGAGAAGATCAGGCTCATGACTGCCCAAAGAACCTGACTGTACATAAGCCTAATACAGACCTGCCAGCTTTTCCTTTGTGCCTGAGGATAGCATGGAACAGTCAGGATGTGGCCCTTGTACCAACGTTACAAATATAAATACTATCTGTATAGCCTAATAGGTTTATTACCTAGGAAGAAACTTCTATACAAAGAAAGCCTTATTGAATCTTTAAAAACTGAGAAAGGCTGATTGCTCTCTAGTCATGCCACACCTGAGACAGATGTCTCTCCGGACCTGCCATACCCAGGCTTGTGGTTTGGCAGAGTATATGCACAGAACTGTGCCTAACTGATTGATCCTAAGGGAGGAACATATCATCTCAGGCAGGTGAGTGTTTGCTGGTTTCTCTGCTGTGACTGAAACGGCATAACGTACAAAAATAGCTCTTTGGTCAAGAATTAGAAATGAGTATGTATATACTTTTCCTCCTACAAGTGGATTGTGGTTTCAGAATGAGCAAGAGACAAAAACCAACAGGAGTTACTTCACAAGGGTATGCACAATAAAATCCATCAAGTACCTTTTACAGACAAATTCAATCTGTGCACTTGGATCAGCCACAGCTCTTTTCAGTATTTGTATTTCCACGTGGATTAGCAGCTGGCTCTCCTTCAGTATTTTTAAACAACCCTGAATTGCATAATTGCCATGGGACCATTCTAACTCATACTCTGGTCATTTACAAGGATTTACACTCTGGTGCACTCAGTTATTCATTAAAAACAGATAACTCCCACAGGAGACACTGTATCACTCAATACTTATGCTACTTCTGAAATATGGTATACTTAAAGAAACACACATGTTAAAAGTACTTATCTGGTCCTAAGATATAATAATGGCAATAAATAAACAAATTGTGCATATTACCTTTTAATGATTGGAAAAACTATGTTAATGTCTTCCCAAGGAAATAATTCCTATTACTTTAATTAAAAAGGAGGATTGAAGGATATTTTATATTCAGAAGGAACAGAAAAATGCACTTGAGTGGGCTTTTCTGCACTGCCGTTAATTCCCTCAAAAGCCTTTAAAAATAAGTGGAAAAAGTATCCTGCCAATATGATAAAACAAAACATAAATTTCCACAGGCTGAATCATCCTGATAAAGTATGTAGAGTTAAAGCATAATGCTCAGTATGTATAGTCCATTACAAGATATGCTTTGGGCAGTGGTACTGAAGAGGAAAACTAAACAGAAATCAAATTCCAATAATGCTTTTCTACAACAGTGTTTTGCTAATGTCATGAAATGTACCCTCTACAGGTCACTTTAGACAGATTTAATTTCTAGTCTATGCATTTCTAAATTCTGCTCCATTCAAGGAGACTGAAGTCCCTTAAAAGCTTTAAAACATAACCCATCAGTTAAAAAAGCAAACCAAAACCATACTTCACTACAACAGCACTCCAAGGAAGTTTAGGCTGGTTATGTCTGTCTAAGCTAAGTTATAGGTTTCAATATAAGTAATGCATTATTGCACCACATTCACATAAACGCCTAAATTTTAGTAATTGTAATGGTAACCCATAGTAATATTTATCCAGACAAAAACAGCAAAAAATTTTTGTAGGAGCACAGTGACATAGTAACAAGCTGCCTCAACTCCCATGCAAGAACCACCTTCCCATTTTCAAGGAAAATACAAACCCAGACACTGAACAGTTACCTAAATGACCTAAATCTCAGAAGTGTTATTTTCAATAAATGTTATTTTTTCAGAGCACTTAATTGTTTAACTGCTTACTTTAACTGGCCTGATTCCTAACATGCAGATGAAGGAGGAGGATCAGTGATCAGCTAAATCTTGTTCGCAGAGCTGTAAGAGCCACTTCAGCCTTTAAGCAATGTGATGTAATCTAGTAGCAGCAAAGAGGAGGCATTCCTGCAAAATCCGCCTGTTGGTCCTTGATGGATAGTACTTGGTTTCAGAATTGAACATGACGGCTACTCAAACTGATGTTCAAGTTCATAAAAACTTATGAAGTCTTATATAAACTATTTCTAACTACTTTTCAAATATGAGTCCAGTCGGACTGCATTTTCTCTTTGGGAAATAACTAAGGAATGAATTGCTCCCAACAATAGAAAAGAAAAATAACAGCAATTGTTTAAAAGTCACAGCAAGTTGATACTTGAACTCATTTAATGAATATGAATCAAATGCATGCATAATTGTTATTTGCTGTCTTAGCCCCCCAAAAATGCACAAGAAATATCCATGTAATTTTTTGTTTCTAAGAAGAAAGATCACAGGAAACTTATTAATGCAGAAAAGAAAAATCAGTTTCTTGCTTCACCTGAGTTACCTTACAGTATGCTATCACCTGGGAGGTATGCTGCTAACTTTTACCTGCAAATCTAAGGAGCATCAGGTATAAAGGAGTTCCAATACAGACACATGCATGCATTTCATTGAACAGCCAATGAAAACAAACGTCATGAAAATGTAACTACAAATTTGCTATGCATTTCTACATTTTCCACTTTGAAACAATTAAAAACAAGGATCTGTAAATCATTATCTCTGAAATAAGCATATGAAGAGGAATAGAACTAAGACCAAAAAAGGGAGACTATTTAATGTGTGAGGATTGTGAGAGTAATGGCTTATCCTGGTTTTCTCACAACTGACCTGATTTAAGCAGGAGGTTGGACATGATGACCCTCTGTGTTCCCTTCCAACCCGAAACTACTTATGATTTGATTTTCACTTTTTTTTATTGTTACCAAACAGAGATGAAAACATTTCTGCTCTTCTTAGAAGCTGGTACAAACCTAATTGACTATTTAGGATATAACTATAGCTGCTGCCTATGTGCCTCAATCAAAATACATAGTCTAGTTGCAGGCACTTCCACTGAAATGAGCAGTATTATGTGTTTCATTTTCTTCATGGTCTATATTTCCTTTACAATTAGTTTTCACTGGCTGCAGTCCCTTCTGAATGTGATCAGCTAAAGGGCAGAAAAAGACCCATATTTTAGTACTTACAGCACAACTTTCACTGTACAAACTAGATGCTGACAATCCAGACAAGAGGAATCTGCAGCTGACAAAGGCCTGTTTCCTGAACAAATGTACTAACAAGCGTGCCAGGTTCTGAGGGTTAAGGCACACTGCAAAACAGTTCTTGTTTCCCGGAAAGCCTCCAAACTACATCAGATTACTATTTTGTCCTTTCTTGCTCCCACTTATTAGGTCCTTCACAAAATGTGCAGAATGGCCATCAACTAAAACATAAAAATATTTCCTCATTACTATTGCTTTCCCACCTTGAACTGTGCAATTAAGTGTTTACGAGGAGTTTACTCCTCGTAACCACTTAATTGCGCAGCGCAGGGAGTCATGATTTGCAAACTAAAATGATGGGTTGTATTTTCAGACAAGCTAAGGACAAGTATTCTTGGCCAGAGCTGCATGCAAAAAACACATCAAGGAGGAAAACCTGCTTGGTGACACCAGGATTCTAGCAGAGCCAGTACTCAGTGGAGCTACTTAATACAGCTTCTACCTGTCTGATGCAAACAAGGGCAGATTTGGTCCAATGCAACTGCAAAATGAATCCATCACAATCTTCAATCAAGAATGTGATCAACTGCCTGATAACAAAGATCATTCACTGAGTTCTGGAGTTATATTTATTTTGACTAGTTTTTATTTCACACTTGTGAGGAAAAGATTCATTGAAGCTGAAAGGAACTTGATGAAATTCAACAAGGTGCAAAGTCCTGCATCTGGGAAGGAAGTACTCCCTGAAAAAATATGGGCTAGATATGGACTGTCTGAGGAACAGTTCTCCTGGGAAGGTCCTGATGAAACCTGAGCTAAATGTGAACCAATTTTGTGCTGTAACAGCCGTGATCACTTCCTTCAATCTGCTGACCTGTTAATAGAGCATAACAGCAGATTAAGGGAAGTGATCATCTCCCTTTATTTGATGTTCATCAGACCACAACGAGAATACCATATGCAGCTTTGGGTACCCCAGTCCAAGAAAAGAAAAATATTCATAGAGTTTGGCACATCACCAACATGGTCGGGAGCTGAAGTGTTTACCCTGTGAAGAGAGACTGAAGGAATGGGGTTTGTTGAGCCTGGAAGACAGAAGGCTTTGGTGAGCTAGAAGGACTTGGGGGTGCTGGTGGATGAGAGGCTGGACATGGGTCAGCAATGTGCACTTGCAGAAGTATTAGTTTGGCATAGAGTAATATTCAAGTTTCAGACAGCTTGAAGAACTGCAGTATGATGAACACTAAAATAGCAGAGAGCTGCTTTGCTTTCTTATGTAACATTTAATATGAAAAATTAAATCAACCTGCACATTCCGGGAGAATACAAACAAAAGAGGAGCAATTAATGAGGTAAACATGAGGAACATAAAAATAAGAGGTAGAAATAAAATATTTATAGTAAATATATGGGAAAACATGAAGAGAGCAAGATTTATCAGTCTAGTGTACACTTCTCACTGCTGATTTCCCCACTGGTTTTTTAAAAATTCTGGTTTTCTCTCTTTTTGAACTGAAGAGTAGAAAACTCCTATCAAGAAGAGATCAGCATGGATAGAAGGTGGCCTGAACAATCCAAGTCTCCTTTGTCTAAGTCTAACCTCTCAAAGTTATGAAATATGAAATATTTATGAAATATGATATGAAAACAATGTTATTCTTATGTTGCTGGCTTCAGTAGGAAAGAAGTTAAATCATCTTTCACTTGTATTCCAGCTTCTATCTCTACAACTCTACAGATACTAAGAAAATGATAAGTAATTCATCAAAAACTGGAATTGTACCACCGCCATATGGCCAACTGGGTAGAGCCTTAAAAATATGAAACTGTAATAGTTACTAAGAAAATAGAATTTAACTCTCCTTTTACTTCAAATGCGTAATAATCTGGTTTTGAAGTTTCTCTGTAGTGTGGACCATAAATAATAACTTTAAAATATGCAGAAGTAGAAAGCACACAACAAAAGCACTTTATTTGACCCTGTTCTACCAAAAATACCCTTACTTCCTGTGCTCAGCTTAATCCATCAAAATCTTCCATCGTTTTAGCTATATAATCCAATACTTATTCTCCACATTTCTGTGAGTTTATGTACTGAGAACATTAGGATAGAAGGATTTATTAACAGCTTCTCAATTGACATTTACAGGGGATTATGGTTCCTCGATCTCCAAGAAGTGCTAACCTTATAATTTTTTTCTCTTATTTCCTCAGTTTAAAAGTTCAGTTACAAAATTCCTAACATTAGGAAAACATCGTATTTTTCAAGACATAGAATCTCTTCCTTAGCAGCCAGAATCTGTAATCCATGTCTGTGCCTCCCACTATGTCACAGTGATCAAACAGGCAATAAAACAATTTGAGTGTCTAATGGGGCAACCTGCAAACTAAAATATGATAAGTAACAGCGTCTTAGACCAGCCCTGGATACAGTATAAATTAAACATACTACAAGCAGGAGTCATATACATGGCAGCCTTTAAGGCTTCCTCACCTGCAGAGATAACCAGGTGTGGGGAAGGTTTACCCTAGGCACTTAAAAACACCACTAACACTCTCCCAGGAGTTTCTTAGGAGAGAGAAAGGAGTTCATACTCTGGGAGGTGTTTCCTGTGATGGCACAGATCAGTATTAAATCCTGTATTCAGTGTGGAGAGTTCAAACCTGCAGATTTGTATATACTTATTTTTATCTCTGAAAACAGATGCAGAGAATTCAACACCATGGCAGGAGAGGACTGTAATCTTTAAGATTTACTGGAGCCCATATAAGAGTACTACAATTACTACACTAAGTTTGTATTTGCAAGAACAACTTGCCTGTTATGTGCTGAAAAAAAGAGCAAAGATTTGATCAGAGATCTTAATACAGAGACAATATGGGCACTAGGCAATAAATATCCTCATGCTTAGGAAAGCTAGTATGCCTTTCAAAAGATAAATTTGAGATGTAAATCTTTAGGCAGTGACTTGAATTGCTAGACAGAAAATCTGAAACAACCTAAGAGAATAAGACATAAAAAGGTATGACTGTTGGATAGCTCCAAATTAACATAGTTACATGAGCATGCTACAGCATTTTTGAATATTATGGTTCAGTCAAGCGTAATTCTCAAATTGTTTACAAAAAATTGAGAAATTTGTATCCTGCTGAAATTATCAAGACTAAACCCAAATTTCTACTTGCTAGGAGTTTTTATAGAAGCTGGATACTACATGCATAAAATACCTCCCTTTATACACACTGAGTACATAAATTACTGTAACACATTGTATTGGTTTGGCATGAATGGTAAAAACCAATTAGTGATCATCTTTAAAACTGACAGCCAGGTTGGCCAATCAGCTATAAGGGTACACCTCTGGGACACACGCCTTAAATGCAGGTGAATTTGGGGAGGCCGCCCTCTTTCTCCCTGGGCCTGCCATGAGGTAACACCGAGGGGGGCAGCAGCGGGGCCCGGCTGAGGCCCCACTGCCCCGGGGCCGGGCTGGGCCCTGCTGGGCTCTGCCCCTGCTGCAGCCCTGGCGGAGCCAAGCCGGGCCCCTGACCCCCGCCCAGGCCTGGAGGCTGCCGGCAGGGACGGGGAAATCACGGCTGTTAACACCCAGCCGATCCTAAGGCCTGCCCCTGCTATCGGCCAGGCCGCTGGGAGAGATGTCCCCCCTCTTCCCGGGCCCCTGGGAGCATCTCCAAGTTCAAACCACCTTCAGCTGAGGCTCAGGGTGAAGGATGAAAAGCATCCATCCATTTATTCAACCACTGAGACCCTGGCTGCTGCTTTCTCAGCTTTTCTGCACTGGCGTGGATTCGAGGCTTTCACAGCTGCCGCTCTGGCAGAGATCACAGGACTATCTGCAGGCCCAGGCGGGGAATATTAACTCGTTCCTAACACAAACTGAGACTTTTTAAATCTCTAACCCTTCTCAAAGAGAGAGGAAAGGCCAAATTGGAGATATGCAAAGGGACAATATGAAGATATCAAAGTCAGTAAAGGAAGAGTGACTTCTTAAGTGGAAGAGATGGCAAGTTGCCTTCGTTCTAGGCTGTGAATCTCCTTTGATTTATGGTAACGGACTGTAATATCCCTTTTAATTGTGGACTAAGAATGGGGAGATGATTTTGTGTATTTAAGCAAAGGTGTCTGATTTTACTGAGTGGATATTGAATTAGAAACTGTAATCTAGTGATCCCATGAGATGTTTGAAGCCTCATCACCAGTGAAGAATGAGAAATCCTTTGTTGTGGAGCTGTGAATCTTTAAAAGGTGAAACCCCAGTGTCAGTCCACGGCCCATATGTAGTCACGGGAAAGGCTACATTTTGGGAGGCTCACGAATGCAGATTCTCAGGCAGGCTGTTTTTGTGGGAGTTGGAAGCCACAAACAGACTGTGTCTCCTGTGGAAAGTTACCAGAACAAAAATCAGGAGGGACTTGTCTCTCTCAAAGACTGAATGAAAGACTATTTTATAAGTGGTACTGACCTAGACTTCTGAGTTCTGTCTCTTTACATGGTCTGCAGAAAAGTAAACTGTTGGTAGGGGGGAGGGACATGCTTTTGCAAGGTTTCTTTTTTTTTTGTTCTCCTTTCAATGTGTGTTAATAAATCTAACTGTTTCTATCTTTAAGTTAAGCCTGTTTTGCCTTTCTTCTAATCCTGTTCCACAGTGGAAAAATATTTAGACCACTACACTAAATTTAACAAACAAAATTCAGTGAATGTGAAACTGCTACATCTTTTGGTGTTTCTGCCAGGTTTTGAACTTCAATCCTTTACACACAAGATGTTGAACTGAAAAAAATTCTGCAATTTTCTCAAATTTTCCACTGCAAGCTACACTGCCTGCATTTGAAGGCAAAAGGAAGGAAGGAAGGAAGGAAGGAAACACTGATGGAGATTTAGTAGAACTTGACACGGGCCCTTTTTATTTCCTTTCATTTCAGCAGTAAAACATTTTCTTCAGTTGACCTAATTGCTAACCCCATTTGGGCTTCAGAGTCTGACAGAAGTAACTGGATCACTCAGCAGGCTGCAAGCACTAGTAAGTGTAGCTACTTTGATGCAGAGGCAGCTGACTAATATTCAAAGATACCATGACACACATACCATGGCAGCCCAAAACAGCCTTCATTTTTACCTTTTCTTCTTCTTTCCTACAGAGATGTTCATTTTGTAGATTTCATTCTTCAGTGCCTTTGAGAAGTTTATTTAGGTTGCAGATTAACAGTGATGTACGATGCACCCCTGTACCACTTGTGACTATGCCCTACGTGAGCATCCATGTGTGTATGAATACAGGGAGTGGGACAGGGAAGCAAAGTACATCATAGACTGTCAACCTGGATGCCAGAGAATCAACTTTATATGTTCTTCCAGACTGTCTTGCAGTCCTAGAGACAAAAATGAAGCTTTCATATCCATAAGATAAAACTTTCATATCCATAAGATAAAACTCTATGCATCATACATACACACTGGTAGGCATAATGTTCAAGCCAAGATAGAGACCTTCAATAATCCCAGAATACAAGGCAACTTATTTAAGTACCTTTTCTAAGACTGTTTCGGGTTTATCTTATTCATCATGTTCTGGCTTTCCTCAGGGTTCTTCAACCCTTTATTTCTTTTTTTATTTGTCTGATTTCACAGTTGACCCAGCTAGCAGTAGGAGGTTAGACTAGAGATCTCTTGAAGTTCATTCTTTATTTAACCCTGTGATTCCAAAAGGAATGGCATCTTTATCACCTGCTGATCACCCACCCCCCCTATAAATTTCGAGTTAAAATACATAACTGAGAGGCTAAACTTTTCAACTTAAAAGATAACAAAAACTCCACCAGTGATGTGTCTTCAGTTTGGGGTCTAAAAAATCCAAACCCAAATTTGAAACTCGACTTCCTTTTTCACATCAGCATCACTACTTAAGTCTTGCAACACCATGATAAAAAATTTTGATTTTATTTCCTTGGGGCAATTGCCATAAGCATTTTCATGCTGAAAATCTTGATATCTATCACTGTTCTACTTGTATCACATCTATGACAGTTTGGCCTTGCTCTACAATATTCAAAACAAATAACATGTTCCAGCTAATAGCTCCAGCTAACAGTGCCATGTGTAATTAACGTCTTTCAATTTAAATACCCATCACATCAACACTGTGTGCCACCTACAGAGACGTTTAAAATCATAATCATTCCTGCCATGTGCAGAACAAGCTGGTTTTCCACCGTCAGCATCGTTTCCATGCTGAAGTGCAAACTGTAACCTGTTATGGTTCTTCCATGAAGCACCTCTTTGGAAAACCCTCAGTACCACACCAGGAAAACCAGTTTCACAGTCTGCTGAAGGACTGATTACTCCCATGCTGAGCGTTTCCCTGCAGTCTTGCTACAGAGACAAGGACTGATGTAGTATTGCTGCTTTTCAGCCTTGGCTGACAAAACAGAGACAGAATTTGGCCATCAGCCCATAAAGATTTTTCTGGTATGGGCTACACTTACCTCCTGGACAATGCCTCACGGCCATTTTACATCGTCTGGACTCTGCAATGGTTGGACATGGTATTGTGTCTTTTGCTGGCTTCTTCACAATTTGTCTTGTTCTCGTTTCCAGGCCCCACTTAAATCCACATGTTTTGTTATTTCTGCTGCAAGCTCCCCACTCACTCCATTGACCCACTTCACAGCCTTCTGATAAAGCAAAAGAAAACACAAGTGAACAATTCTTCTGGGTTTTTTTAGGTTTTTTTCTTCTTTTTTTGTTAGAATACACTGTACACTGTTAGAAGTAGCACTTGACAGTTTTACTATTAGCAGGTGAAAGCTAGAAACAAAATTAAAATCTCTTACAGAACCTGAATCTTTTAGCCAGCACCAACCCGACCAAAAAAAATCAGAATATCAACCTGTATGTTTGATATATTATGACAGTTCCAAATATTGAAAAACTCTCAAAAAAATGAGATTGATTTTTTTTTTCTATATCTAATATATAGATCCTATTTGGTTGTCTCCTGCGTTTGAAAACTTCAGTTCACATTTCCAATCCTTCTCCATCATGAAATGCAAGTAATACTCTTGGAAAGAAAGAGTTTGTTCTGACATAAGTCCTGAAATCTTATGAATTCTGAGTTGTAAATCTTCAAGCAATTCTGATTTGCATATCTTCATTTAAGGTGATTTTCCAGTTAAGAGGACAGAACTTTCTGATGCACAACAGACAGGCATTCCCAATGAGGCAGGATTTTAAGGTTTGGAAAAATTCAGTAGTATCAGTAAAGCAATCAATAATAATTAATTACTGAGTATTTCCTGCTAAGAAATACTAAGCATCATCATAATATAGCGCCGTATTTGAATATGGCCACCTGGCAAAAGAGCTACTTCAGCAGCACTGCTGTGCTAGAAGACTCACCCACACATTCCATAAGGTCTTCCAAGGCTGCAAATCCAGCAGGACATCCTCGAAAGCAGCGGCCTCTGTGCGAGTAAAAGCCAGTTTTGCATTTGGTACAGAAGTCTCTGCTAAAGCAGGAGTCACAGTTTTCTATTCGGCATCCTAAATCAAAAGCATCATAAGGAACAATGACACAACAAAGTTAGGATAAGGTTAAAAATGAAGGGACTTACAAAGCAATAAAATAGCAAAGACAGAAATGCTATAATACTGTCATCTTGAAATCCATCTATATACCTACAGATGGAATTAGAGGTAACTGTGTTTACCAGATTTTCCTCAACGTCATTCTAATTCAATTTTTGAAATCAAACTGTAGATAAAAGCTCTAGTTTACTTACATTGGGGTTAATGACATCTTTTTGGAAGAAATATGTTCAATATAAATTATATTCATGTGTAAGTAATTTTGATGAAACTGAGATGCAATAAATTATTTTGGGAAGCATACATGTATTATATGTAGTGTCTTCAGTTTATAATTTATCACTGAAAACAGGATACTTTTTTTTTTAAATGAGTAGACCCCATAGATAGCTGAGTGGATACTTTCATGTAGTTTATCTGATGTCCTTGTCTACATATATGCATGCGCAAAAAGCCTCAATTTTTCTGGATTTAACTCCTCTCTATTATTGAGACACTTAATCCACAAAATAATAATTCTTAAATGACGAGGAGACATACATCATAACCAATAGATTAAAAAAAAAAACCACAACAACAAATCAAACCAACAACTACTGATTTTATGAAATATTCTATTTCTCTGAAAATTTAAGAAGAATATGACCTGCAATAGATGACAGACTCAGGTGTAGACTTTTCAGGTGTAGAATTATCCTATTCCATATTAAAACATAACAACTTGAAAATTAACTAGTTATCAATGATCATATGTATACCATACAGGCCTACAAAAAATACCAGGGAAAAATATACCAAAGATTAAAAAGGATATGCCATTATATTTGGAACAGCAAGGATCATTTTATAATTAGTTTTTAAAAAATCTAATCCTTCAGCTAAAAAAAAAAAATGACATTAACTGTATCCTCTCTTCAGCTATCTGAAGCCACAGCAAGAAACAATTTTAATTCATGTAGCGCAACAATATGATAATAATTTTGGCAATTCTGTCACTCATTTATTCTTCATTCGTTTATCATGAAAAAAAAAAGCACAAACCACTATTCTGAAATAGCAATTAATAAATATCTCAAATCAACACCTCAAATTTAGCCAGTCTTAATGGAAACAGATTTTAATATTTATTCTTGAACTTCAGCAGGCCAAAACACAGCATCGCACAATACTTCAATAGTATGTGCAAGTGTGAATGTGTAAAATTCTTTCTTAGCAATTACGGAAATATGAGGCTTTTTAGATCAGATTTCTTGTGGCATTGGACAAATTAGGCAGACTGAATGAAAAGAAAAATGTATATTTCAAGTGGAGGTGACCTTTCCTTAGTTAAAAGGATTGTAAGCATCAGTTTGAAGCTTTGGCCTGACAAAGATAACTTCTGCTGGCTCTATTTAGACACAGGTACACATAACCTAAATGCTACCCAACCCCTGTGTCCAGCATTTTTCAAAGGGTTTTTTAAAACTCAAGTTCATAGAAGCAGCACAAGTTGGTCTTCTTGTCCACTCTTCAGTTCATGGGAAATTCCTTAGAATAATGATTTCTTTTTCACAAGGGTTGAACCAGTCCCTAAAGAACAGGATCCTGGTCAATGTCTTCTCAGGGACCCTGCAAAATTACTTCCCTAGATTAATGAATTGCAAGGCAAAAACAATGAGCTGAGGTGCTCTGGAGATGTACCACAATACTTAATTGTTAATCTGGTTTGTTACACTCAAGGTGTACTGCAAGTATTTTATTAAATACAATGCTTGAGTCAAACATCCTGTGTGTTTAAATATCAGGAAAAAAACATTTGCCTCCTACCCACGCACCTGAAACACTTGAAAAGACATCAAGGTTTTTACAAATCATGTAGTCCCAATTATAAGACGCAGAATAGAGCATTAAAAGAAAAATCAGCATCTGGCAACCCTTCCTCACATCCAAGTGACACAACATATTTTTAACAAAATTTTAACTATTGCTTTCAAAAAATACATTTGGAGTGACATGCTAGAAGCTTTTCTGTGCATGTGGTAGAAGGACTAAAGGAAAAACTTTCAGCAAAAGTTACCATTTGATATATACAGACACACTTCGCAGGTGGAAGCCTCACTTTACACTGGGGATTCCCTCCATAAAACTATTGCTATTTAATGTAAGTACCCACCTGAATAACCCATTTTTAAACATTAAATTAATGAATAAATCCTCTTTTAGTTTTGATCATACTTCAAAACTCCCATCTTGTTTGTGTTTTCTGCTTACCCTATAATGCCAGTTTCCTTTTGGCTCAAAGCAGAGTCCTTGAGATAAATATCTTTTAGAAGCTGTAGTAGGTGAGGGTTGGGTCAAGTGAAGGCTGGATGAAGATTTCAAACAAGACAATTTATTTTCATTTTTTTCCTATGAAAATAAACTGCCCTAAATATGAAAGAGCTATTATTTAATCTGTATCAGATGTAATTTAGGGGAAAATACTGAAAGAGTATCAGGAATACTGTAAAAATTCTGAAATTAAAGTATTAATTCATCAGAGTGATATTCATCATAATGCTTAGGGTTACAGAGTGCTAATCATAATGATAATTCAACTGTACCTGAAGACAGACTAGGAGTGACAACAACCTGACTCCTGTACAATTTCACCAATCCCCAGACTGTCCCTATGGACCATGACACTCACTCCTTCCAGCTCCTGCTCCCATCCCTCTGCTACTCACTAGAACAACGCTGGTGCTACAGAGCTAACTTCACACTGCCGTCCCACAGTGGCACTCTGCACCCATCTCTCATTGACCAGCAACGCCTTCTGTGCTAATTCTCCCCAGAATTTTTTGGTAATTGAACTGCCTGACTGCTACAATTGCAATTACAACAGTCTCAAAGGGTCACATGCTCTACTATACCACATAAGTATAGTTCAAGCAACCACATATTAATGAAGTTTTGCTATTTTGTAACACTGTTAAAAAAAATAATTACCTGTCTTAATGCATTATACATCTTTAATAAATGCTCATTTTGTTTAAAAGTTTACCCTAATCTTGTTTTTACTGAAGGTGAATGGAAGGGGAAATTACAATGTTGGGCCCACCTAGGAAAAAAAGGGAGAACCTAAACAAATAAGTAGTCAACCAAAGCTGTAATTTCTAATCTCTGAGTGGTTTCTCCTTCTAAAATTATAGAGGTTACTATGGCCAAAGACTAAGTTAAAAGGTTCAAGATAGTCTTGGATCCATTAATCAGTCCAACCACTGAACTGACAGGTTTCATCTTACTCTTTAAATTCAGTTCTGTTTTTTCCTCATGAGATTATCTCCTGTTGGAACAGTTCAGTTCAAAGTCATTAATTATTAAAAATTTATTGGAAAATTAACAAAGGCTAGCTTGCCTCTTGGGCATTTTTCTACAGAAGAGATTCAACACTTTCCAAGTTCATGTCCAAAAGGACTGCATTCTCATACTGCAGTGTTCAAGGTGGAAATCATATCCAGCAGGAAACTCTACACTGATTTCTAGAGACAAGCAGTCTCAAATTTCATCATTCACTGTTACTAGAAAAACAGTCTAGAACCACTTAGCAAATTCTAGGCACACATATTGCTTACATGAAGAAATTTGTCTTGAAACACAAAATTTCCATAATTTTAGAGCTGCTGCACTTGGCTGTGGTATTTATTGTGTTACATTTGGCACTGACCATTTTTGGCTTTTAAAATCAAGGGAACATTTTCCATAAAAGTATGTTCTATAGCTTTTCTAACACAAATAGGAAAGTGTTCCAGTAAAAAAAAAGTTTAAAAGCTTTTGTGCCTATGAAGACACTATTAGGGCAGAAATTATTTCAGTTTATGTAATTCAAGCCCTATAACTCCCAAAAGGATTTTAACATAAACAAAATTTTTATTATTTTTAGCTGAGATAATATTATCTGAGCAATGGAATCTGTACGCATGCCTAGGAAGTGCAAGTAGGAGGAAACCTATTCAATTTTTAAGGATGTTTATTTCAACTCAACTTCATTCAACAAAATGTCTGTGCGTCCATAATGCTTCATATGTGCAAACCAAGATCACCAAATCAAGAAAAACCCCGAAGTGATATATAAATACACCAGTTAACAGTTACACTAACACTAATATACAATACAAAAATCACCAGAGGGGAACCAGGACTGGCCCATAAATGCAACTGCATCATTATTCTCAGAGGAGAAGACTGTCAAAGGCATGAGGCTGAGATAAACATCAAGCACTCAAGACATGCCAGTATGGGTTAGACACAACTTGCATTCATGCTATACAAAATCAATCCTGTAATTCAGGGGAAAAGGCTACTATCTATAAGGGGTAAAACCAAAAAAAAAAAAAAAATTACACTGAATTCACCCTCCACCTCCCACAATTAACTTCTCTATTTTTTCTTTTCAATGAAGTAAATACTGCCAATATAGACTGGTTTGCCTTTCTCACAAGCACAGTACAGGCTAATACAAATAAATTAATCTATTTCCTAAACCTAAAAATATATTCAAAAACATTTTTACATGGGGAAATATTTACAGGCCAGTTTTGAAAAGTTTCAAGCAGAGAAGTTGTTGAACTCATGAATGTGTTATGAAGATTAAGGCCAAGATTCTAAATTACTTTACAGAATGGATGCATAAACCATATACTGTCTCATTTAATTTTTTATCAAAACTTAACCACCTGGTACAGATTAGGCAGCACTCTGCAATATTACACAGCAGTTGGGAGAACTATATCCATGGAGCCCACGCAGGGAATGGGGAGAAAGAGGTGGGATAGCTTGGGACAGGTCCAAGCATGGCCGTAAGTGCTCCTCATCCAGCGCAGACTGCCACTGAGTGACCTCATGTGAGATTATGTGTGATGTGAAAACCAGCACATGCTTTCTCACAGCTCGGTGGTCCCAATGACATGGCACAGCATTAGGGGAAAGGTGCCATACATTTAACAGACACTTGATTATTGCAGGAAACAAAGAAAAATCATTTCTCACTTCAGGTTCTTATGTCAGGTGACCTGATTCTGGTAAGACTATCACAANGACCTTTCCTTAGTTAAAAGGATTGTAAGCATCAGTTTGAAGCTTTGGCCTGACAAAGATAACTTCTGCTGGCTCTATTTAGACACAGGTACACATAACCTAAATGCTACCCAACCCCTGTGTCCAGCATTTTTCAAAGGGTTTTTTAAAACTCAAGTTCATAGAAGCAGCACAAGTTGGTCTTCTTGTCCACTCTTCAGTTCATGGGAAATTCCTTAGAATAATGATTTCTTTTTCACAAGGGTTGAACCAGTCCCTAAAGAACAGGATCCTGGTCAATGTCTTCTCAGGGACCCTGCAAAATTACTTCCCTAGATTAATGAATTGCAAGGCAAAAACAATGAGCTGAGGTGCTCTGGAGATGTACCACAATACTTAATTGTTAATCTGGTTTGTTACACTCAAGGTGTACTGCAAGTATTTTATTAAATACAATGCTTGAGTCAAACATCCTGTGTGTTTAAATATCAGGAAAAAAACATTTGCCTCCTACCCACGCACCTGAAACACTTGAAAAGACATCAAGGTTTTTACAAATCATGTAGTCCCAATTATAAGACGCAGAATAGAGCATTAAAAGAAAAATCAGCATCTGGCAACCCTTCCTCACATCCAAGTGACACAACATATTTTTAACAAAATTTTAACTATTGCTTTCAAAAAATACATTTGGAGTGACATGCTAGAAGCTTTTCTGTGCATGTGGTAGAAGGACTAAAGGAAAAACTTTCAGCAAAAGTTACCATTTGATATATACAGACACACTTCGCAGGTGGAAGCCTCACTTTACACTGGGGATTCCCTCCATAAAACTATTGCTATTTAATGTAAGTACCCACCTGAATAACCCATTTTTAAACATTAAATTAATGAATAAATCCTCTTTTAGTTTTGATCATACTTCAAAACTCCCATCTTGTTTGTGTTTTCTGCTTACCCTATAATGCCAGTTTCCTTTTGGCTCAAAGCAGAGTCCTTGAGATAAATATCTTTTAGAAGCTGTAGTAGGTGAGGGTTGGGTCAAGTGAAGGCTGGATGAAGATTTCAAACAAGACAATTTATTTTCATTTTTTTCCTATGAAAATAAACTGCCCTAAATATGAAAGAGCTATTATTTAATCTGTATCAGATGTAATTTAGGGGAAAATACTGAAAGAGTATCAGGAATACTGTAAAAATTCTGAAATTAAAGTATTAATTCATCAGAGTGATATTCATCATAATGCTTAGGGTTACAGAGTGCTAATCATAATGATAATTCAACTGTACCTGAAGACAGACTAGGAGTGACAACAACCTGACTCCTGTACAATTTCACCAATCCCCAGACTGTCCCTATGGACCATGACACTCACTCCTTCCAGCTCCTGCTCCCATCCCTCTGCTACTCACTAGAACAACGCTGGTGCTACAGAGCTAACTTCACACTGCCGTCCCACAGTGGCACTCTGCACCCATCTCTCATTGACCAGCAACGCCTTCTGTGCTAATTCTCCCCAGAATTTTTTGGTAATTGAACTGCCTGACTGCTACAATTGCAATTACAACAGTCTCAAAGGGTCACATGCTCTACTATACCACATAAGTATAGTTCAAGCAACCACATATTAATGAAGTTTTGCTATTTTGTAACACTGTTAAAAAAAATAATTACCTGTCTTAATGCATTATACATCTTTAATAAATGCTCATTTTGTTTAAAAGTTTACCCTAATCTTGTTTTTACTGAAGGTGAATGGAAGGGGAAATTACAATGTTGGGCCCACCTAGGAAAAAAAGGGAGAACCTAAACAAATAAGTAGTCAACCAAAGCTGTAATTTCTAATCTCTGAGTGGTTTCTCCTTCTAAAATTATAGAGGTTACTATGGCCAAAGACTAAGTTAAAAGGTTCAAGATAGTCTTGGATCCATTAATCAGTCCAACCACTGAACTGACAGGTTTCATCTTACTCTTTAAATTCAGTTCTGTTTTTTCCTCATGAGATTATCTCCTGTTGGAACAGTTCAGTTCAAAGTCATTAATTATTAAAAATTTATTGGAAAATTAACAAAGGCTAGCTTGCCTCTTGGGCATTTTTCTACAGAAGAGATTCAACACTTTCCAAGTT
Organism: Donacobius atricapilla; assembly: GCA_013397315.1. Lineage (NCBI taxonomy): Eukaryota > Metazoa > Chordata > Aves > Passeriformes > Mimidae > Donacobius > Donacobius atricapilla. The sequence goes on along the minus strand of WBMY01013722.1, from coordinate 437,806 downwards.
CATGTCCAAAAGGACTGCATTCTCATACTGCAGTGTTCAAGGTGGAAATCATATCCAGCAGGAAACTCTACACTGATTTCTAGAGACAAGCAGTCTCAAATTTCATCATTCACTGTTACTAGAAAAACAGTCTAGAACCACTTAGCAAATTCTAGGCACACATATTGCTTACATGAAGAAATTTGTCTTGAAACACAAAATTTCCATAATTTTAGAGCTGCTGCACTTGGCTGTGGTATTTATTGTGTTACATTTGGCACTGACCATTTTTGGCTTTTAAAATCAAGGGAACATTTTCCATAAAAGTATGTTCTATAGCTTTTCTAACACAAATAGGAAAGTGTTCCAGTAAAAAAAAAGTTTAAAAGCTTTTGTGCCTATGAAGACACTATTAGGGCAGAAATTATTTCAGTTTATGTAATTCAAGCCCTATAACTCCCAAAAGGATTTTAACATAAACAAAATTTTTATTATTTTTAGCTGAGATAATATTATCTGAGCAATGGAATCTGTACGCATGCCTAGGAAGTGCAAGTAGGAGGAAACCTATTCAATTTTTAAGGATGTTTATTTCAACTCAACTTCATTCAACAAAATGTCTGTGCGTCCATAATGCTTCATATGTGCAAACCAAGATCACCAAATCAAGAAAAACCCCGAAGTGATATATAAATACACCAGTTAACAGTTACACTAACACTAATATACAATACAAAAATCACCAGAGGGGAACCAGGACTGGCCCATAAATGCAACTGCATCATTATTCTCAGAGGAGAAGACTGTCAAAGGCATGAGGCTGAGATAAACATCAAGCACTCAAGACATGCCAGTATGGGTTAGACACAACTTGCATTCATGCTATACAAAATCAATCCTGTAATTCAGGGGAAAAGGCTACTATCTATAAGGGGTAAAACCAAAAAAAAAAAAAAAATTACACTGAATTCACCCTCCACCTCCCACAATTAACTTCTCTATTTTTTCTTTTCAATGAAGTAAATACTGCCAATATAGACTGGTTTGCCTTTCTCACAAGCACAGTACAGGCTAATACAAATAAATTAATCTATTTCCTAAACCTAAAAATATATTCAAAAACATTTTTACATGGGGAAATATTTACAGGCCAGTTTTGAAAAGTTTCAAGCAGAGAAGTTGTTGAACTCATGAATGTGTTATGAAGATTAAGGCCAAGATTCTAAATTACTTTACAGAATGGATGCATAAACCATATACTGTCTCATTTAATTTTTTATCAAAACTTAACCACCTGGTACAGATTAGGCAGCACTCTGCAATATTACACAGCAGTTGGGAGAACTATATCCATGGAGCCCACGCAGGGAATGGGGAGAAAGAGGTGGGATAGCTTGGGACAGGTCCAAGCATGGCCGTAAGTGCTCCTCATCCAGCGCAGACTGCCACTGAGTGACCTCATGTGAGATTATGTGTGATGTGAAAACCAGCACATGCTTTCTCACAGCTCGGTGGTCCCAATGACATGGCACAGCATTAGGGGAAAGGTGCCATACATTTAACAGACACTTGATTATTGCAGGAAACAAAGAAAAATCATTTCTCACTTCAGGTTCTTATGTCAGGTGACCTGATTCTGGTAAGACTATCACAAGAACATTCTTCCCCTAAACAGGAATTAGAGGTAAGAGCAATGATTAATAATCCGTATGGGTAATACTCCACATATATGGAAAAATCGTTATGAATAGGCACAACTGCCAGACAGAGGTGAAATAATGCGAGATACTAGAGCACTCCTGGATTTTAACAATTGCGCTTCTAGGCACAAACATGCAAACGGAGAATCTTGTTGCACATTAGCAGGTTGTAAATTTCCAAATAAAATGTTTCACTAAAAGTGAAAGGTTTTTTGTTTGTTTTTAATAGTACATCTGTTTTATTAAATTAGCAACACTTACATATTAAAGCATGTCTGGTGTGAGGTGTCCAGTCACCTGAAATTTGTGTGGGAACAAAAAATATGACAAGTAGCCCACCCATATATTAGTGTTTATACTGACTGGTACCTAGAAGTTAAATTCATTTTGAATCCCTTTTATTTTCATATAGTGGGAATTTGTTTCTTAAAACTAGGAGTATCTGTGTGAATCATATTTTTTCCTTAAATTACCCTTCTAATTAAACTAATAATAACAACAGTAAAAAATAGATCAATTCATCAACTAGTTAATCTGCTGAATGTTACAGATCTCAGAATGAGCTAGGATCTTGGTTATCAAAGAAGTTTTAAGACGATCTTGAGACATCGGTGAAAATACAACTCTGTTTCACAAAGTATCATCTTAAAAACTAAGCATGAATTATGGCTTCCAACAAAATTATTCAAAAGGGTTCAAAAAGCAACTTACTTGAGCATCTGTTCATATCTGGCGTCCGAAGTCCATAGTACCCTGACGGGCAGGAATGCAAGCATTCACCATACTGTCTCATCCCTTCTCTTCGCAGGAAGAAGAACAACTTGTGCTGGCATCTGATGCACCCATTATCCTTTGAACAAGATAAGCAACCTTTGCAAGTTGGATTTGGTCCATAGTTAGCTGCAAAATAAGAAGATAAATTACACTTCAAGATCATTTGCAAAGTATTTTGGCTGGTGGTCCTCTATCCTCTAAAGTGTTACTCATCTGTTGCATGACTACAAAAAGTTTTGAAAGGAGGGTTCTGAAAGTTCTTTCAGACATCTGCACTGGCACTGAATAAAAAGAAATGCAATCTCTACATTTTTAATTGCATGTAGGACAGTTTAACGATTTTACACACATTTAAAATACAGGCACAGGCAAGCAGAGACCAAGCTTTATAAAACTCACAGTATAAAGTTAAATAAAAATGCAATGCTGGATTCTAGTTTGAAGTTGGGGACATAAGCACACAACAGCAACAAAATGTAAGAACTTCAGCACCCTGATATGCGCACATGGAATGACAGGCTCACGGAAATGGAGCAACACTACTAACATAATTCCTGATTTGTGAAGTGAGCAATATTCAGAGTACAGAAGCCTCTGCAGAACAGGTACAGCACTAGCAATGCATGCTGTCCCCTCACTCTCAGCGTGCTAGAACAGCTGTTTTCTAGCAGACTCTTCTTGATCAGATATCAAGTCAAATTTTTTTAAAAAAGAGAAGCATTTTTAAGTTCTAAGAGCCTTCTTCTACAAATTTTTACTCAGAATGGGCTGAAAACCATATGCACAGACATTAACAAAGGAGCACATTTAGTGCAAGTTACCGTTTTAGGTCATCAGCTGCTGTGTATTCAAGTCTATGCTCTGATTTTGTTGGATTATTTTTTTTTTTCTTTTCAATTACTTGGCTGATAACTACAACACAAACTTCAGCCACATCACTCTTTGTTCTTACAAGCTTTTATTATCCTGCCTTTCTGCAGAGCTGCAGAAGACTTCTTTCTCCCCATGGGCTGTCAAGTCCTTCTCAGGTGCTGGGTCAGCACAGTAGGTTAGCAGAGGGAGTATGACTCAAGACATTCCTGAAACCAGCATAACTTCACAGGTCTGTTTTAAATATTCAATTGGCTACAGGGCTTCACAGAAATTCGCCAGTTCAAACCTGGTTTACTGAAAACAAAAGAAAAATATTACGCAACAAAGGAAAGTGTCTCTGGGGTCTCAAGAGGTTTTTAATAGAGGCCACCCAGGGAGCAGCTGACCAAAAGGGCCTATGTTTAATTGTTACATTTTTTAAATATTTATAATTATTCACATCTTTATGTAGTGATCTGGTAGTTTCACCTCGTATGGCTGGATAATTGAGGTTCAACTGATGGCTTCACCAGCAGAATCAGGGGAAAAAAAACAAGGAAAAGGGCACCACCCTCTGGAACCAGTAGCTGATAAGCTTTACTCTCACCTTCACACATCTGCACACCACATTCCAATTCCCTCTTTGCTCCCATCCCCCACACAGGACTCACGAAGTTCAGCATGACAGCATTTAACTCCGATCTTGTACAAATAATCCTAGTGGGTGGCAGGCAGGACAAGAGGCAAAGCAATCTGGTGTGAAACAGCTCTGTCAGTGGGACACTTTGAGTGTTGGGAGTCCTCTGATACCAGGCTCACTAGGTGAGATCCTCCTGATGGGAAAAGAATCCTTCCCCTTCATGGTATATGTATGATTCTTCAGCACTCTGTTAATCCTTTTGTAATGAGACACCCTAACAGACCAAGTGCCTTACACTCCTAGAACAGTTTCCCTCTCCTGTTGCCTAAAAGACTTGAGATATAACTTTTCCAACACTTCATTGTGTAACTATTTTCATTCCCAACCCACTTCTTCAAAGCAATACAAGAAGACAAACAAACAAATGATGAACTAGGCATGGATGCATCCCTCCTCTCACTGTCGGCCGGGATTGCTTTACTGTAACCACGCCAAATAATATGTGACCATGTACGCCAAAGCAATTGTTGCTTAACACATGGTGGGCAATCCTTCAGACTTCTGACTTGTCTTTTAGTCTCCTTGGATGTCACCCTCAGTAAATCTTTACCTCCAGCTTAATCAAGGTTCCTCAGAGAAGCCTGTATTATAACAAAAGAGTTATAACGAACAAAGCACAAGCAAAGATGCAAGATGCCTGAACTTAATTCACTACTCAGAGTGTTTTCTGGAGTTCAACACAGCTGAAATCATGTATATGATTTTGACTTAGGGCCAGACCAATTGCTGAACAGCATTAATATAGCTAAAGGCTACTATATACATACAAATATATATATATATATATGTATACAGATAAATGCTCTACATATGAATATAGCTAAAGGGAACAAAACAGGTAGACCTGCTGGCGACAGGTTGAAACTGTATTAAAGGCAGAAAAAGACCTTTCCACAGGAGTTAGCAGGGCTCACTGAAAGAGCTTTAAAGAGATTTGAAGGGAGAAAAGGATAAAAACAAGGCTCACTGAAGTCTGAGAGCAGTATGCCAACACCTGAGGGACAGGTACTAGCATGGTCTGTCAGTCTGCTGTCTCAGTGGAGGTAGATGTGTTTTGGGTCTCTAGAGCTTAGTGATGGTGAGGATAGGGTTGAGTGTTTGTGAGTAAGAATTGGGGGAAGGCCAACAAGGCAGGTATCATGGCAGGAGTCTGTGACAGATGCCCCAGCCAGGAGAAAGAGGCAGAAAAAATATTCTTTAAGCAGCTGGAAGAAGTCTAACAATTATTCACCCTTGTTTTCATGGGGACCTTCAACTTAACAGATGTCTGTTCGAAACACAGCACAGCAAAGAGGAAAAAGCCTAGGAGATTTGGAATGTGGGGGCACATAACTTCCTGACAAGGCTGGTGAGGCACCAAACTAGGGAAGGTAACTGCTGCACCTGTTGCTGGGGAATGGAGAAAGACTTGTGAGGGATGTGATGGTTGGAGGTCACTATGCCCATCCTGGGCAAGTTTTTGGTTCTTGGTGAAGTAAGGAAGGGGGTCACCAAAACCTCTACCTTGGGGGAACAGTGTTGCCCTGATTTTTTCAGCCTTCTCTTCTGTTTCACAGTTTCATGCTTCGGGTTCTTTCTCACGCTCTGGTCTGTAAACACCGGCAAATGTTTATCATAACTTCAAAGTAGTTTTCATTCCTGTTCTTAGAGATATGGACAACTGATGGACAATTGTCTTGACCAATGGGATGGGGAGAGGTGTCAACCTTCTCCCCCAATCCCTGGCCTTTGTAGATATACTATATATGGAGTCAGACTTTTAAATAAAGGTAGTTTTAGTTCATGCCTTCTGATCAAAGTGTGAGTGTGTGTTTGTGTGTGTGACAAACTGCGTCAGAACAGTGTCCAAGAGGCTAAAATGTGTTCAAGAAGGAAATCCAAAAGACACAGGAGCAGGCTGGTGCCACATGCCAAAAGATGATCCAGCAGGAAAGAAGAGTACTTGAACTGAGAGTTTTGGCAGGAACTTGGGAAAAAAAGGAGAGTTTATCACCTTTGGAAGAAGGGGCAGACAATTCAGGAGGACTCCAAGGATATGATAAGGTTCTGCAGGGAAAAATTACAAGGGCTAAGGCCCAATAAGAACTTTATCTGCTACTTCCATAAACAACAGTAACAATATTTCTATAAATACATTAGCAACAGCAGTGGAGCTAAGGAGAATCTCCTTCCTTATTGAATGTGGGGGAAACACAGCGACAAAGGATAAGGAAAAGGCTGAGGTACATAATGTCTGCTTTTTTTCAGTCTGTAACAGTAAGAAGACTAATCTTTTTCTGGTACCCAGCTCCCTCAGCTGAAAGACAGGGACATAGAGCAGAATGAAGCCTTCATAATCCACAGGGAAATGGTCAGCAACACCACTTAGACCCATACAATTTTATGTGGATAAAATCCACACAAGGGGATACTGGGGGAGCTGGTGTAGGATCATTTACTGGTCAGCCAGGGAGGTCCCAGCTGACTGGAAGTTGGCCAATGTACACCCATCTAGAAGATGAGTCAGAAAGAGGATGAGAGAACTAAAGGCCTACCAGTCTGACCTCAGTGCTGTGGAAGGTCATGGAGCAAATCGTCTTAAGTGCCATCATGCAGCACACACAGGACAGGCATGCATGATATGAAAGGAGGCCCTGCCTGACTGATCTCATCTTCCTCTATGACAAGACAATCCACATAATAGATGAAGGAAAGGCTGTGGATGTTTCTACATGGACTTAGTAAAGCCTAAGACACCATTTCCCTCAGCATTGTCCTGGAGAAACTAGCTGCTCATGGCTTGGATGGAAGTACTCTTCATTCAGCAATAAACCAGTCTGGATGACCGGGCTCAGAGTGGTGGCAAACAGAGCTGGCAGCTGGTCACCAGTGGCGCTCCCCAGGGCTGAGCACTGGGTCCAGTCCTGTTTCATCTCTTTGTCAATGATCCGGACGAGAGATAGAGGGGACTCTGTCAGTTTATAGATGACATAAATTGGGCAGGACTGTTGATCTGCTGGAGAGTAGGAAGGCTCTGCAGAGGGATCTGGATCTATGAACCAAGGCTGAGAGTGTAAAGTCAAGTGCTGGGTCCTGCACTTGGGTCACCACAACCCCATGCAATGCTAAAGGCTGGGAAAAGAGCGGCTGGAAAGCTGACCAGTGGCTGAACATGAGCCACTGTGTTCCCAGGTGGCCAAGAAGGCCCGTGACAGCCTGGCCTGTGTCACAAATAGTGTGGCCAGCAGGACCAGGGCAGTGACTGTACCTCTGTACTGGGCTCTGGCAAGGGCCCACCTCAAAACCTGTGTGGATTTTAGGCCCCTCATTACAAGAAAGACACTGAGATGCTGGAACATGTCCAGAGAAGGGCTATGTTGCTGGTGAACAGTCTGGAGCACAAGTCCTATGAGGAGCTACCAAGGGAGCTGGGGTTGTTTAATCTGGAGAAAAGGAGGATCAAGGAGTACATCATTCTCAACAAATACCTGAAAGAAAGTTCTAGCAAGGTGGAGTTCAGTCTTTTCTCCCAAGTAACAAGCAATAGGATGAGAGAAAACAGCCTTGAGCTCTGCCAGGGAGGTTTAGATTGGATATTAGGAAAATCTTTTCCATGGAAAGGGTTGTCAAGCCTCAGGAAAGGTTCCCAGGACAGTGGTTCACCAACCCCAGAGTTATTAAAAAAATGTGTAGATGTGATGATTAGGGACATGGTTTAGTGGTAGACTTGGCAGTGCTGGGTTAATGGCTGTATTCAATGATCTTAAAGGTCTTTTCCAACTTAAACAATTATATGTTCTTGTGGAGCAAGAATTAGGCTCTGGAGCAGATACGTATCAGGCCTCCATGTAGGTTTCTTTGCCATCTTTCATGGATCTTTGTGGGCTCAATATTTCTGAGCCTGAATTTTACCTTGCTAACTTTTGCTAGCTCTTTTCCCAAGGGAAGGTTGTCAACAGTTTCCTTTTTATTCAAAACATCCCTCTGTTTCTCAAAACAGGTTAAGTAAACAGTGTTCCCTTTCCCATAACAACTGTCCCCAGGTGTTGTTTCCTATTACTTAACCAATGGAGAGACGTGTCAGTCCAATGGACCAATAATAGACCTTTTCAGCACAGCATGTTATAAAAGAAACTGTTGGAATTGTAAATAAAACCTTCTGTCTCTTCTGACAACTATGTGGAGTCAATCTATTTTGTGTCCTACCGTGACAGATCTTCATGAAAATTCTGACTTCTTGGCTACAAAATGTGTCTGAGTTTGACTCTTCTGTCCAGCTATCCTTTATTACTGCCATATGTTACTCTTCCCATTTCTGGTAAGATGTCTTTATTGATAACCTTTTTTTTCTGCAGGCAAGTTTTATTATGCTGACTCCTCTGGGCTTCAGCTCCATAGAAAAGGAGCTAACAGGATAAAATAATCTTCCATTATCCTATGTTATTATTTGTCCAGGAAATGGATAGCACATCTTTCACAGCTTAAAGTCAACTCAAGATATATTAAAGAGTTCAGTAATATATTAATTCTGTAAATTGTATAGGTTTCCCAAGCCATGACATCTGGACCCTCCTCTTTCTTCACCTCCTGAGCAGCCTTAAAAAATTATATTTTTATTTCTATAGCTGTGCTTTTTTACATTCTTATAGGAATGCTGTGAGATTCAAAATTTGTAAACTGCTCTGAAATCCTCAGATATATTGTATTTATTGTCACTTAAATGAACAATTATTTAACTCACAGTGAATTTAGACAGTGTTCAAATTCATCACTTAATTAATGGTCACGTATTGATGAATTTCCCTAGCTTTTGTCTCCTAGTTTTTTTTTTCCTTTAGCACATTCAGAAATTAAAAATCACTGAAGAATTATAATGGTAAGGGCGTGTTGCATTACAAAGAGTAAATTTTGTGAAAGAACCTGAAAACTTCCCACTGTGCTGCTTAGGCATTAAATTCAATAATTTCCAGGTAAAGTGTACATAGTAAGTTACTGTAAAGTGTAACCACTGAATCAGTCCTCTTCCACATTGTTGTTGCTTGTATTCTTTTCAGAGCTTCATGGGAACCTTTTCCATTATTTCAGTTTCTCCCAGAGCCAGGGAAAATTTTGATATGATCTACTAACAAATTACTTAGACAATGAACATGTATGTTAACAAATCAAATACCAAAGCACTGGTTTTGGGGTAATGTAAGGATGCCATCTTGAAGATACCCACTTAACTGTGCCTCTTTTGGCCCTAGATACACAAATATAGATACAAATCCTACAACATTCTCCCTGCCTCAAATTCATCCCTTCCCATCTCCGTTTCTTAACACAGCAAATTGGATGTTTTATCACATACAGCCTTCCCAGTTCTCATATAATTGCTCTGTGAAGAGGAAGCAAATACCTCCACCTTCAACAGAAACATCTATACACTTCCTTTTTAGTTTCTTCATAACTTCTTTTTTTCCCCTTCTATACTTGTTTGCAAGAAAAAATAACAAGCTTATAAAACATGGTCTATCACATTCCAGATTACTGACTGTATCACATGCAATGTAAAACATCATGCTATTTCAACCCTGCCTGGAACACCCTCCTCATCTCTGTGTTCCAGGCAGGCAGGTCTCCTCCAGCCAAATCCCTCATGGAGACTTGCTCCTTCCACAAGGCCCACAAATGTTAACCAGCGTCAGAGTGCTGCTGTCACCACATGATAAAACTGAAAATGCACACATGCTGTAAGTTAGCACCATCCTCTGGCTCTCAAAGCACATGATTGCCCTGCTTCTCTATTAAGATTGTAAGGTCCTTGCAGCAGGAGTAATGCTTTGTACAGCCACATAAGTATGTACATAGGTATGAACACTGCATATAAGCACAAGCACACACCTTAATACAGGGAACACATTTTCTATTCCTTCTGCTTCTACAGCTATAGTCCAGAGCACCTCTCTAGTTAAAGAAAAAGCATTTACAGACTTGGTTCCCCATGTAGTGCCTTTATTTTAAATCTGGTATTAAATTTGCCAAGTTTCAAAAGGTTACTCGAGAACACAGACTAGTACCCAAACACTGAATAAAACACTTCTGAACCCTAAGGGTGTTCAAAGTTTCATGGTTTGGATCCATATCAAGTGAAATCAAATGTCAGCTAATTACTTTAACTCTTGTCTAGATCAAATGTATTTAAGCCACATTGCTGAAGCAACTTCGAGTTGTTATGACTATTTAAAATCGCAAGAGAATCAAAATGAGTCTAGCCTGTTCCCCACAAGAATACAAGTTGTTCTGTAAGCAAGAGAACTTAGAGCATTTGATTTTCTGTGATCTTACTCACCTGCAGCCCATACTACAACTGCTCCTAATTTGTGTCTTTCTTGTATACCCATATGTTGGGTGTCACAAAGGTCTTTTGAACCTGGTGCTTCAGCTCACCACATGAACCTGGTATTTTTATGCTTCTGTAAAAACCAGGCTGAAATAGGCAAATGAATCCAAAACCAGTTGGAGAAAGAGGAGGTCCTGGCAGAGAAACAAGCATAAAGTCATTCCCCAATAAGCATTTCTTCAGAGAGCCAGGCTAACATGCTCACTATGTCCCTAATATCACTTGCTATCTGGTCACTGTGTCTGTTTTTGGCAAACTTTGGTCTTTTGAGCTCTCTGAAGTCAGAAACTGAGCTTGCTGATACAAAAGCCAGCTTAATGACACTCTCACCCTAACTGGGATTACAGCCACAGGAATGTTGGTAACTGGATTGTAGTACAGATCTAGCAGAAATGTCTCCAAGACACTTACCACTGTAAACATGAGCTGTGCAGATGGGACTCAGAGGAGGTGAGAAACTAAAATACCACTACAAGCTACACTTATTGCAAAACAGTAGATTTCATAATCCTGAATTCAGTTACTGCTTTGAAGATATCCCATACACATTTCAATAAAAAATACCTGTGCTTGTCCCTGTGTCTTCAGGGACACCAAGGAATTGAACAAAAAATACAGCCCGATAGATAAACCAATACTACATAGTATACCAAGGCACTAACACTGCAAGTTCACTACAGCTGAAAAATATCTGACTGGCTATGAACAGAAGCTGGCCAAGAAAAATAACCTATTTTTCATCAGACCTTTGTAAAAGCAGAAGTAAGTTTTAGGCAGAAAACTTCAACTAGGAAAAAAAGAAGACTAGTTTGTTTCTAGTAATTATCTTTAAAAGAATTTAAAAATTCAAGGTCAAAGGGGATTTTTATGAAAAAATTAGGCCAATGCCCTGCACAAAGAAGCCACAGAACTTTTGCTTTACTGAAACGTATCATTTAAGAAACCATTCAATCTTAATTTTTAAATTGTCAGTGGTAAGGAAGCCACCACAACCTTTGTTAAGATATGACAGGGGCTAATCACTTACACTGTTGAAAATGTGCAGTGGAATTTTGAACTTCAAGGACCAGCCACTGGACCTTTTTATATGTTTGCCTGCCAGTTTGTTAACAGTTTTTCAACATTTTTTTCCCAATGCAGACCCTCTGATCAGGTCAAGTCCTAGCTTTCTCATGGGTAAGATAAACAGAGCAAGATTCCAGAATGTCTCACCGCAAGGCAAAGTAACCAGTACTTTGATCAATACCTTAAAATTTTATCAACAGGCTTATGGACACTTAAAAAAAAAGCTCAGCATTGGAAAAGCAAATGTACCAACACCAAATAAAGAAGTGATACAACTTTGCTGTTTTTCTCAGATTTTACTCTCCTGAAACATTCATGTGTGATGTAAACTGTTTTGACCATGAAGACATCACTTCCCAAGTACCATGCTGCTCTAGGTAGGACGCAGCCTTTTTTTTTTTGTTACACAGGCGATCACTCAGCACTCCTTTCAGGGCACCAGGCCTTCAACACTCAGGATCATTTTCTCCAGAGTTTTCCACAACTGAGAAGATGCACGTTCCCCACTCTTCCTCTGAAGACAGATTAACTGCAGGGTGGTATTTCACTTAAATGAGTTTGGTACAAAGCTCATCAAATTTTGCTTATAAGTGAGCAATTTTGCCTTGTTATTATTCCTTCACTTCCCTTGGAGGTCTTCATTATATTTTCAGTATCATAATTTTATGCTTAGACTACTCTCACTTATCAGCTCATTTCATTATCTCATTATCAATATAATACCCTCTGGTTATTCCAGTGTAGGCTTCCAAGAGACTTGTTCTCATTCCATCTATATTCAAAAGACCATGGCATTTTATTCCACTTCCAGATCAAAACATTTTATTCTTGCTACACTGCTATCCAGAGGAATATTTTCAGAATTTTCTGTATGGTTTTCCCCATCACTGCGACATGGAGAATCACTATGAGGATCAGTTTGACATTATTCTCATTCAGCACCCTGGCAAGCCTCAGGAAATCACCTACATGTTGAGATATTTAGCAATATTTAGTGACTCCAGGCCTTAGCACCATTGCATATCAAGTTCAGAAGTCTAATTTACCAATAAAATGACACGTATGCTGGTTTCAGGATGCTTGGTTACCTAGATGTTTTGAGAACATTACTGATTTTCTTTCCAGCTGAAAGAAAATGGGGATGAACTGCTACAAGCAGAGGTACCTCAGCCATCTTTTTTCATTTGACCATCTGGAGCTTGTAAAGGTATCTCTCACAGTTCACTTGCTGGATACCCACTGTCATCTGGAAACACTTAACTCCTCTTGTCCTCTTCTGTCCACTGCTCACAGTCTACCAATCCTCATTTGCCTTAACACTACTGAATGCTGATTCCTTCTTATATTTGGGATGTGAATTCTCTTCCACAATTCCTCTCTATTTAGTTCCTAGACATTTCCCCTTCCCCTGAAAATGGAACAACCTGGTTCTTGGACCTCTTGCATTTCCCCAGTGTTCCCTGCTAATGGTACTTGTCTTACCAGTATGGAAAACCAGAGCTGTCACCAATTTACATTTTATCCATAGGATGTTCATTCTGCCTACAGGATGGAAAAAAAAAATACAGAACTTGTGTTGCAGGTCACGAACACCACCCCATCACCTGCCTTCCTAAAAAACAACTACAGAAATAGACACAGAGAGGAAAGTGTCATACTCCCCGTTGCAATGTCCTATGAAATGTTAGCTTTTGTTTATATTTTCTGTTCACAGACTCACCAGTTTTATTCTAGGTCTTCCTGTTCTAACTGAGAGTAATTGAACACATTTGAAACACTGGTGATAAAAGGTACAAGTATCACAACATAGAGTATACTCTGAGACCAAAAAGAAAGATAAAATAAAATAAAATAAAATAAAATGAAACAAGCTCTGCTCCACTGTGTTTGTGCAAATGGGACAGCTAAAGAGCCTGTCCAGAAAAAAAATAAAAAGCAACAACCAAGCCTTACCAACCAACTGGTTCACAAATACCACTCACAGGTCATTTCTTTTGAAGCCTAGTTCCCCATCCATTCCCCACCAAGTACTCATTCTGGTATTTGAAAATCTTACATGATACACAGTCGTGTATGTTTGCCAATCCCATTTCTGAATTTTAATTTATAGGCCAATCCATTTCAGATACTCTAAGAATTTGCATTACTCCAACAAATGAACCAGCCGCCTCTTTTAATCAACTCTAGTTGCTGATTTGTAAAGTGGCTGCTTCAGCTTTCATCATACTGACAAGAATCCTTCCAAGATCACTTCTATTTCAACTCTTTATGAGGTGACAGATTGATGCTTTTTTTAGAAACCCTATAGGTCTAACAGTGCTGAAACACAGACAATACCTGCCAATTGTGTACTATTTGCACAGCTCTAGGCAGTTTTGTCTACTCCAAATCTCAAAGATCTTTTTCTTATCTGGCATCTTCAACCTCCATAAAAATATTCATGATATAAGCTTTGCATAAACTCTCACTGGATTTTAGGATACTTTGTAAGTCCCAGATAATGTGATGAAACGTCAGTAGCTTCATGTATAGTAACTTCAAGAAATTCCAATCATAAACTCAAGAGGACAACTTGTCTCTCAAATGCTGTTATTTAGATTTAACATTAATTATACTTCCTCCTTTTTACATGTCTAGAGAGTAAAATGCAGAAATCCTCCAAACCACTCCTTAAAGAGAAGCTCCTGTTCTTCCTCAAACCCCAGCAATTCAGACAGGGAGGAAGAGCACCTCAATCACTGACTTTGGCCACAGCACAGATTATTTATATCTGATGAAGACTGCACAAATCAAGTGATGGGACAGAGGCCAGACAGCCAGTCTGCTCTACCGCTCAGATCTACCCCAATGTTCAGCTCTCTCTGAAATGCCCTTCATGCAATGACGGGGCTCTTTTCTTAGTGGAAAAGAGGGTTGGCGGTAAAATAATTGGAAACTGAGGAGCTGCATTCACATCCTAACATGAGTTGTAACACTATGGAAATTACAGCTGCTGCTCCCTGGCTGGAATGCTCCACAATGACTCCCCACACATCATCTTCAGCCAAGAGGGATGGAAGGGGAAGGGAAGGTGGGGTGGGGTGGAGTGGAGTGGAGCAGAGCAGAGCGGAGCGGAGCCACCACAGCCAGGCTCTGTAGAAATCCTTGCAGGGAGGGGAACTCAATGGTACTTTGCAGCTGATAAACTACACAGCACCTGTCAGCCAGGGGAGACAGGAGGTGTCCAGCTGCTGAGTCAGCAAGTGTGGTGAAAATGCTCTCCTCGGATGAACTCGGTTCATTGTAACCTAATTACAGTATTAAATTCCATCCAAATTTACATAACTCTAAGATATGACCACCCCTCACTAAACACAAGCTCTTTATTTTTTTTTTACTGTATTTCTAAGAGCAAAGCAAGATAATTTTACACCACTCAGTAACACAGGTATGTATGACTAGAGCCACTCAAGCTCCACCTAAACATAAAGAAATAGTAAGTAAGTTGAGAATGGGGAAATGTCAGGGAAGAAAGACCCTGTTGTAACTGCTGGGACCAGTCAACGGGCTGAACCTGTTTTCCCCCCACAGGGATAAGAAACCCGCACAGGCTAAGAACTATAGTCTATGATTACTTTTATTGGGGATTATAGCAATATTGCTTTGAATACATTTTTGCAGTCAGATACTATCACTGGCAATCCTCAAATCTTAATCTGTCACATTTTGATATTAATATATTGTGTCATTCTGTAAACTGTTAGTGTTGAATCCTTCATAGGCACAAGCAGTCACCAGCAGCAGGTAACACTCTCAAATAAAGTGAGAAGACCCACTGATGGGTCTCCTTCGTGCTGTGGGTGTGTGTCCCTCCCTAAGTCAGTCAAACCACTCTGTGATCCAGGACTGTTCAGTGAAGGGTCCCTGTAATGGGACACTGACAGACTGGTTGGGAACAAGGGTCTCAGTGTTCCTGGGACACTGACAGACAAATGAAATACTAAGGGTTGAGGAAATCTCTTTTCCCGGCAGGCTGGTTTCAATGAAGGGACAGCTACAGCTCCCCTCCATCAGGCCACCAGGCAGTAACTCATCAGTCTCAGCTCTGCTGCAGACAGTGTGTGTCTTGCCAGGAATATGTCTACTGAAGAGTCCGGCTGCTCAGACAGGGAGCCTGCACAGAGCTGACCTTAAACCATTTACAGCAAAAATTGTGGGCTTTCAAAACCAATTGCTGTGTTCTCCCAAACAGGTCTTTGAAAAATCACATTCCTATTCTGAGGATTTATCTCTTTTTCACTTGTATCTACTATGTCTTACTCAGATATGAAGCACAGGAGTTCCTTCTAGGCTTTGTATATGGGAAGAGACATGCAGGGAAGACAGTACATGAAAACCACTGTGTTCCCCAGATTATTTCAAGTGGGTGTTTTATTTTCCCCGCACTGAAAATAAATTTCATTGGGAAGCAGGAGCAGATGCTCAAACCCAGGCTGCTAGTTACATTTCTAATACAGAAAAACAGTCATGCCTCTTCTGGAAGATAGAGGAAGTCTAGAAGTCTAGAAGCTATACTTACTATACCTTGGACCAACCCTTTACATATAGTGCTGGTGTGAAAGATGCAAAGGGAAACAGAACAAGAAACTCTCCTTTACTCTTTCCTCATAACACCATGCCAG
This sequence comes from Donacobius atricapilla, assembly GCA_013397315.1. Taxonomy (NCBI): domain Eukaryota; kingdom Metazoa; phylum Chordata; class Aves; order Passeriformes; family Mimidae; genus Donacobius; species Donacobius atricapilla. Next base: position 421,714 of record WBMY01013722.1, on the reverse strand, counting down.
TGGGGAGGCTTGGCCAGTGGAGTCTACAAGGCCACGTTTTTTCACCTCTCAGATGGTTAAAAGTCACTTGGATACCATTCTCAGCCTTTTCCATTTCAGAGTCCCATGCTATAGTCATTCAGAAATGCAGAGGCTGTCACAGCCTATTCCTTAATTACAAAATAGCACAGAAATGCATTTTTCCCATGTACATATTCTTTGCCTCTATCTGCTAGTACATTCAACACAAATTTCATCCAGCATATTGCTGGTGCAAATCAACATCTGGGACACAAATCCTATTGGAACAAAGTCCCAGGCATTTAAAAAAATTCACTTTTTTCCAAGTCTTTTAATATCTAGAATATTTCAGCTAGCTGCTATGAATAAGATTCATCTTAGCATGCAGGTGAATAAACAGAGATTTAATTTTTCCCCTTTGATGGTGGGTTTACTTTGTCTTCCATTGTAAGTTATAACTTTTCCAAGCACTGAAAACTGCAGGGATCCAATGTAGAGGCATTCCAACAAAAACACAGTTCCAAGTCCAGATCCACCCAAACCACAGAAGACAAAACATTATTGGCAGCACTGAAGCTATAGACATGAAGATCCAGAACACTCTGCTTAAGACACGAAGTACAATGATATACAAGAAGACTTTATGCATGATGGGTAATATTTTACTTTACTTTTTCATACTTTTACCTACGAAAATTCCTAAAAAGGTAGAAAAGACTGAGGAACAGAAAAAAAATGTAGTTAGAGAAGGAGTTTAAGCAAAGTCTTTCTTTTCGCTTCCCAGAAGATGAAATGAAACATATTTTAAAAGTCATAGATACCAAATCTGCACTCATACAGAAATTCTATCAGAAATAAACACAAGCAAAGACTCAGTAGCAATTTGCATTGTTATATTAGGTACCAATAAACGAATGACCACACCTTAATTATTGATAGTCACATTTTATTGTTCAAAAAACCTGGCACATAAGGGAAATTACAAAGGAAACAAATAAATGTTTGATTGCAATTGCAAAACTATAACAATGAAGAATATGCCTTAGTTCTCTGGATTATACAGCAGTGAACACACTGCTTAGTGTTTCATAAATACCAAACATCTGAAATAGTGAAGAGCATGTAAATGGAGGTTTTGCTTTTTTTTTCATTTTTAAGAACACTATTAAACAGAAAAGTACAGCAAGTGGTAGCCTCTAGGAATGAAGAAATTCAAGGTTTAGATAGCTGTGAATAGTCTGGAAGATTTAATGTCCTTAGATATAAGTAGCTAAGTAGGGAACTTTAAAATGCATGTAAGGTTATAGTCACAGTATCAGATGTTTTGCAGAAGGAATGCTGCAGAGCTCTTTACATTGAGCAAAGCTAGCTCTGACTTAAGCTTCAGTGAGGGCCTGTACAAGTAGATTTGCCAGATGTCCAAGCTTGATGGAGGGAACTGGGGTTTCAGTCTAGGCATCATAGGTTGAGAATAACGCTTCGACCACACAGAAGTAAATTGCTCCCCAGAGTATTGGAAGACTAAGCCAGCAGTTTCCTGGTAGATATGATTTGTCGAAAGAGAAACTGAACTGGGTACTGTGTAGATGCAGCACTGCATCTCCTCAGTATGGCAGCTGGCAAAGAGTAGATAATGATTATGTTTGCACTAGCAAACTGATAGCACTTAAGGTTCCATGTTGTCTTCTTGGGCTGAATCCACTACAACTCAAGTCGAATTTTTGTCGGAATTTTCCTGAAGCACTAGGCAGAGAGAAAATACTGTCTTATCCTTGCCTAGGAAAGAAATTCAAAGCTACATGGATGCTGTGGTTACTCCAAGAGTTACTCAGTTTGAGTAAGTCCAGGACTCCAAGTGGTGTCACAACACTCCTAAACAGTTAAACAAAGGCACAGCCATTTCAAGCCCCAAGTACATAAAGCCCAATTAACCTGGTCTGGCATCACAGCTGACCCTGCTTTGAGCAGGAGATTGCTAAGGGAAGTCCAAACTCCTGCCAGAGAAGTCACTTGCACTTCCCTGTGGTCCTATAATCTGCAGTGAAGCATCAGATTTCACTTCTTGCCTGAAGAAGGAGGCAGCTTGAGCTACATGTTGTGAAACACACTTTGATGGAGGAGGAATAGATAACAAAGCACATGAGGACATGCAAAATTTTCTGGTATATTCCTTTACACAGCAGTTCCCATAGAAGGACACAAGTATCAATGAATGAAATAGAAAGAAAACATTTTAGAAATGTAACTGCAAATAACGTAACAAAAAGGGTATCTTCACAGCTGGAAGTACCCTTTCCCACACAAAGTGAGTCATCTTAAGAGACAAAAATTGCTTACCAGAGGAAAAGACCTGTAGGTAGCAATGCAGCTCAGCTCAAATGACATGGAATTCAGGAAAGAACAAGATAATATCCTCTACTGGCTAATAACCCACTAACAATTCCCCACAGAGATACCTCTTGAAAAGAGCAGAGACACATAAGTCTACAAATTACACATAGTCTCATACTTCAGGGCCCAGTCAATAACCTTGAAAGGTTACCAACTTTAACATGCAACCAGCAGATACAGCTTCCCAAGAACAATGGAAAATTATTTTTCTTCCTCTGAATGATCAGAGACTGACGATAAGGAGGGGAAATAATATGCTAGATCAAAACTTGTGTCTAATTCATATATGTCTCCAACATACTCAGAGTCAAGCTAATTATCAGATTAGATAAAAAAGGGAATTTTCTTCCATCAAATCAGCTCAGACATGCAGCATGTGGCATGGTTTGCTAGCTGGGACTATCTGGGCAATTTTCATTTACTTAATTCTCACTTTTCCAAGGACCAGAAGTGGTTTGTGGGTTCTTGGTCACTGCTGTAGTCTGTGACACATAGCTCAGTAAACTTTGAACTGGAGTGCTTTGTGCTGGTTTGAATCTTTAGTCTGCATGAATCTGAGTAAAAGGTAGTAATACTTGTCAATATATTTTAGTAACAGTCCTTCCTGGTTTTAACAAAACAAATTACAATATGGTAAACAAATCACTTTTTTATTCCCTTTTATTGCGAAGGCTGTACGTCTGAGAGGAGGAATGAACTAGCTCAGTAAGCCCTCAGTTTAGGGTAAGACACACAAGTTCAAGCAGTAATTTGGGCATAACTGTTTTTATGACTTGGGTAAATAACTTTCTTACTCTTTCCTCTTTCTAAAAAGTGAGATAATAGAACTTCACTACCTCGGAATGGAAGGAGGGTCAGTGGCTTAAAGTAAGAATTTACATGGGCTTATATTTTATTTTAAAAAGAGAGAGAGAGAAGAGCTCCATCTTTTAAAAGTGGAAAAATTTCATTTCTGGAGCATTTCACAGAAGAGAAATTAATCCTCCAAAGTTCCCTTATCAGTTCTCAAAACATTTCATTCTAGATATCACCAGATGTAAAAATTATATAAGCCATTGAAAAAAACAGCTATTGAAAAATGCAGAAAAATTTTCCAGTGAGGCACTAAAAACCTGGCATCTAAATAGATATTCACATGGGTTTTTTTTTTTTTTTCATGCCTGTACATGAACAGACTCCAGTCTTTTCAACTAGGACAGCAGCAGTCAGGAGTGCTCCAGCTGTAAGTCTCCTGGTACAGTTTTCTGAATGATAAATGTTTGTTGGTAGTTTTCCAGAAAGAAAGGATGGTGTAGTACAGCCTTTGTGCAACCATGGTCTTTAACTCAACCTGTTTATGATTACAGCTCCCATTACAAGACACTGACTCAAAGTTATTAGCTGAAAGGAAGAAAAATTCTCTTCCCAGTGAAAGCAGATGATACGTGTTTTCTGTAAAGATAAGCAAAACCTCTTTCTCAAGAAAGCCTGTGGGCAGCCCAAGTAACAATACCTGAGTAAAGAAAGTCCTAGCCACACTGTTATTTAACAAGAAAAGCCTAAAAATTAGTAGTACTAAACATGCTCTCCTATTTATTAGTCCAAAGTCCCATATTAAGACCTAAAAAAAAAAAAAATTAACGTTCTTCATTCACAAAACTATGTGTAATTTAAAAAACCTTTGTGTGGGTATGTCTGGGCTCTAGAACAAGAAGTCAAAATGACTGAGAACAAATTTACTTCATTGCATGTGAAATGAAAGCTCATGTACTGAGAAGGAGAGTGCACTCAAATGACCCCTAACAAACCTGGTTTTTTCACAGTATTTGACAGGAAGAAAGCAATATATTTAAATTCACTTCTCACTTTGTAGCTCAGACTGAGTTGAGTTTTTAGTTTCTAAGATTTTAGGGGGTATTTTTAAGACATAAAGCTGCAGCTGAGAATGATAAGGACATTTTCACCTCTACCACCAGAGGCATACTTTTAGGAAGTCAACACATTTTTGCCTCTGCAAAAACATCATTAAACACATTTATATTCAAATGTCTATTTGAACACTTTACTTAAAATGAAACCTTAAGATACATAATCTCTGTGGTATTGGGTTTTTGTTTGCTTTTATTATTTTTCTGACATTGTGAAGCATACAGAAAACAAGCTATTTGTTGCTTTCAAGTATGTTTTTTAAAAATTGAATAAATTATGCAGTTAGAATACTCCTCAAAGTACAGTTCCTCTCCAAAACATGACTGCTAAACCAAAAGTGGTGTTCCACAGCTGAGTCTCCAGGACTTGCCATAATGGTTTGCTCAAGTTATGAGCATGTGTGTGTGCCTATGTATGTGCACACATATACATATGCATTTATACTCGCTGCCAAAACCAGCCCTACAAAACAACTAATTAAACAACATCACAAAAAGGGCTTGTATTTCCCTCAAAGGTTTTGTACTCCCTATTCTTTCTTTTAAACTACTATAAAAACAAGGCCTTCATAATTAAAAGACGTAAATAAAAGCAGAATATAGGTTGCAATTTCATTTCATTGTTCTTGAAATACACAAGAAATCTTTGTCACAATCCTGATTTTGTAAAGCCAACCAGACAAACAACCACCTTTTAACACTATGGAGCTAGAATGACAGAGAATGAATGCAAGACAGTGCCATAGAAGATCTTTTCTTAGAAAAGACATAATATATTTACAAGGCTATATTATCGATTTCTTTTATTTTGAAATCATCATGCCTCAACATAGTACTATTAACTTACCTAAACACTCATTTTCCACAGATTACAAATGAGTGTAATTAGGATATAGCATAACTCTAAACATGAGGCAACTCCTGATTTTCATTTCCTCTTATGCCTAATAAGTAACATTACTATCTCCTTATAGTCAGGAGTCATGGGACAAGGCTCAATGGTCCCACTCACTGAGATCAAGCATCTGGCCTCTGCTCCACAAAGGGACAAGGATAGAAGCATCAAGCCCCATACAAACAGCAACTGCCAGTGCCTCCACATGGAGCTGTGGACTCCAGTCTGCACCACTGCCTCCACACTGGGCATTACAGGCAGCCAGTCAAGAGAAGTTTGTGATTACAGTCAACCCTTTACCTGCCTCCAGCTACTACCTCTTTCCATCTGAGCAAGAACATTGGTCCATGTGATTCTGACCCTAAATTTGGTACAAAAGAAAATACAAGTTGACTTGGGGGCTGTTTTCCTTTTTAAAAAACTTATATTTGCCTCAACAACCAATGAAACAGATAAGTATCTGATCACAATAAAAGATAAAGTAGCTGATTTAGAATTACCATGGCAAATGCAGGAGAAATAATCATGTGTGATTATCAGTCAAATATTTTATTGCAGCCAGAGGAGAAAACTGGATCCTGAAAACAGCTGCCCCTCTCCGAAAGCTTTCTGTAGGGATTGTTTTGATGATGCAGTGCAGTCAGGTCAGACTAGGATTCTGGCCAAAACATATCAAATCTCCTGAACAGAGGTAATGAAAGGGGAGAGGGAAGAGGGATACATATATACACACACACACATTAATATATATAAATAATGGCACCTTACTATGCCCATTCTCTCTTTTTCCAGCTCCTCATATATACATATCACAATTCCCCACAGAGCTATTAAACTCATTGTACAGCCCCCTAAAATTACTATAACCATCTGATTTTTATAACTTCCCACTCCAAGCTTTCATTAATCCCATACTCACTTAATGCCAAGTCTTCCTTCCTGGAGCACCAAGGCTATGTGTGGAGTCCAGCTGGTGAGTCAGGGAGACGTTGTAAATTGGAAGAATGTGCTGGAGCTACTTAAATTTGTGGTGAACCAAAGGAAAAGGACCAATTGCACAAAAGATTTAGGAAATGGATAGAAGGTGTTAAAATATCTATCAAGAACCTTATTTGTGAAATGACATCCAGAGCACAAGAAAACCAAACACGAAAGACAAACCAAAATCATCCACCCAGACCTGATTCTGCACGGTGACCCATAAAAGCAGACCCTGAACAGTCACCATACACCTATCGTCATACATATCCTGACTTCTAGAAATGCAGCACCAACAGAAAACAGAAGATTTCCCAATCTTGTTGACGTGCCTCTTATTTCAAAGCTGCCAGACTTTAATTGCTTTTCAGCAACAACCTCATACGGCATGCCTTGGCTGGGAACATATTTTTATAGCCAGTTATAGGTCCCTTTCTCCAAATGGAAACACTGACAGGTTTCTAATTCCAAAAATATTATCAGGAACCATAACAACATGATTCTGCTTTAAAACATAACCTGTCACCTGGAAAGTTATTTTAACACTTTGTGTTTCAACATTTTGAGTGTTTTTTCAGGGTTGGTTAAATGTAAAAATTAGAAATTGTAAAAGAATCCCAGGTGCCAAAAGAACAGTTTTCCCTCACTCTCCATTGTGGTTCTCATTGAACAGCTGCCTCCTTCATCTCCAAAGCTGGAGAGAAAAACATAATTGTGATATATACCTGTACAAAAAAATGGTGCTATTAGCTCTGGTGCTTTGCCGCAAGCACTGTAAAACATATTCATTTCACTTTAGCTTTTAAAAATTATTCATATATGAAAAAACCAGGAAGGATGCATGAGCAATTTCACAGAACCACAGAACCATTTGGGCTGGAAGGGGCATTCAAAGACCATGTAATTCCAATCCTCTGCAATAAGCAGGGGCATCTTCAACTAGAGCAGGCGCCTTAGAGCCCTGTCCAATCTGAATGTTTCCAGAGATGGGGCATTCACAACCACCCTAGGTAACCCGTTCCAGTATTTCACCACCCTCATTGTAAAAACTTCTTCCTTAATCTAGTCTGAATTTACCCTCTTTTAATTTCAAAGTATTACCCCTTGTCCTATCACAAACATCATTCTTATATTGGGGGCCTCAGAGGTGCATGCAGCACTCTAGGTGGGATCTCAGCAGAGCAGGGTACAGGGGCAGAAACCCCTTCCCTGCTGCCCGTGTTGCTTTTGATGCAGCCTAGGACATGTTTGGCTTTCTAGGCTGTGACTGCACATCACTGCGTCATGTCTAGCCTCTCATTCACCAGCACCCCCAAATCCTTCTCAGCAGGGCTGCTCTGGATCTGTTCATCCCCCAGCCCGGACTGATAATGGGGATTGCCCCAGTCTAGGTGCAGCACCAGCACTTGGCCTTGCTGAACCTCAGGAGGTTCCCACGGGTCCATGTCTCAAGCTTGTCCAGGTCCATAAGGAAAGCATCCCTCCCCTCAGGCACATCACCCACACCACTCAGCTTGGTGTCTTCTGCAAACCTGCTGAAAGTGCACTTGATTCCAGTGTGCCCATACTGAAGATATTGAACAGCACTGGGCCCAGAGTGGGCCCCTGAGGGACGTCACTTGCCACCACTGTTCATCAGGACATTAAGTTGTGGACCACACAACCTCTTCACAGCACTGTATCAGTTTATCCACGGACAGCTCTAACTTGATTCTGAAGAAGTTGCCTCAAAACCAAACTATCTCCAAACATGCAAAATTATCTGTTTACACAAACTCACACAAAATGTTCTGGTTACTCTAACTCACTCACAAAATAAACGTTAATGCTAGAGACTTGAACTCTGTCCCATTAAAATTCAAATAAAATTACCACAAATGCTTGACTCTGCAAACAGCAATTAATCTGCCAATTCAACAACGATTGTTAAATTGATTAGAAAAATAATACGAAGTAGAAGAGAATTTTACATGTCACACTATCCTTCTACACCACTAGTGTGATGACATTCTAAACAAAGTTTTCTAAGGTATTCTGTTTCCTAACTACCTAACTCTTTAGCTGAATCTACCTAACACTTCAAAATCCTATGATATAAAAACAGTCATTCTCATTTGCAGGAATGTTGAGAAAATATTATTCCACTTTACAGATCTTCCCGTTTCAAAATCAGTCTTCGTTCCAGTGCAAAATAACATAGGAATAAATAATAAAAAGATAAGCTAAGTTCTGGTGCTGCCCATCTGACAAGAGTATTTCAATGCACCAAGTGCAGGAGCATAGGCACTTGGAAACTGGCATCACAGGGCTTCCCAAGCACTCACGTCCTTCCAGCATATTTAAGGCCAAGGGGAAGCCCACACAGCTCAGCACCAAGACACACCAGTCTGCTCTCACCACAGTGCCTGGGAAGCCAGTGGAGAAGGCAGCCAAAATCCTGACAGCCCTGGAACACTGTGGTAAAGTGAGAGCTCCAGTGCACAGGAGCTGCCGCAATCACCACTCCAAGCTCCAGCCTCCACAGCATCTTTCCCGACTGAAAAATATTGCCCCAGGGAAGCCCATCAGACTAAGAGGGATTTATATGCCAGTGGTTTCTGCAGGGATTCCAAGATGGTCTAGACTGAGTTGTATGTAATGACCTGCTGACTGACAATACTTAAGCACACCCACACTTACTTGTCGACTAACAGTCTTCCAGCTATTGTGCTCAGTAGTAGCAGTGTCTCCCCGACTCTCTGGAAGCAGACAGGCTACAACAGAGTGCAAATACATACACAGTGCGTATTTTGGAACCAGCTTACTTCTTAACCATATCCATTAAATTTTACTTTGTTCTACACCTCTCCTTCTCAGTCGACAATAAAAGATATAGAAATTAAGGAATTCTGACTTAAAATCAGAAGAAATTGTAACTATTACTAGATAAATCGCCTTAGAGCTGAAACAGCACATCACGAGACACAAGAAGTTACTTAGGATACACTTTACTGCTGAACTTACTGGAGTAAGACTAAAAAACATGTATTTATCAATACATAGTCTACACAGAAGTTCACATATAACTACCATCTCCTTTGAAAGGCTGCCTGAACTCTCTGTTTTCCTGAAGAAAGCAGAGCCTTAATTATAGCTTCCTCTCCAACTGTAACACTCTTAGCTCTGAAATCCTTAGTTTTACTGCCAGTAATTAAAAAGCGTATGGTTGCTGTCCAAACAATGGAATTGCATTAAAATATAAGAACTCCATCAAGAAAATTAACTATTTTAGTATTGCCAAATTACCATTTCACTCTCCCCTTCACCTCTCCCCACTCAATGTTGCTGAACTAATTTTGGAACACAACACCTATCATGCTTGGCTTTGTCCTAGACAAATGAACTTGAAATCATAATTTACCATTTATGATGCCTTTTCAAAAAACATTTGGCTACTGAATCCCAGTTAGATACCTTTTCACAGGAGTTTGCTTGAGCAAACATGGCTTTAGACACCAGGAAAACAACCTATATTAAGAATCAGAGTAATATACATAAATCCTCTGCAAAAGTAAACGTACTTTCATTTTGTAAGTGATAAAATATATGACTAAAACTTGTGGGCAATGTTTTGATTGCAGGCTAGAAGCATTATATAGTTAAAAACCCTGGTTAAGTAGAGGATTGGGCACACATATCACAGAAAACGTACCTCAGCAATCTTCTGTTTATGTTAGTCAACTAAATTACATATGTTTTGCACCCAAAAATGGTTAAAAAAAACACAAACAGTGCCCAGCAAAGCAATACTGGATGTAGACTCTGCAATGTTATATCACTTATAAAACAGAATCCTTGAACTAGAAACTGCATTACAGCCACTAATACCTCAGGAAGCTGCGGTTTGCTGCTTGGAACGCTTCATTCATGTATTATTTTTAGGAATGTAGACATCTAAATAAAATATTGCAGGGACACAAGGTTATCTAAGGGTGAAACTTAGTTTATCATATTCAAAAACATGAGAAAAAGGAATACAGAACAAAAAGTGATACTGAGACAGTATTTTTGAAGAACCTGGCCATTAGGAGAGAAATAAAAGGTTGTCATACCTCTCTCAGTCCAAGTTGTGCTCTTAGAAATCTGCACCACCATGAGGCTTAGAAGGAGTTTCAGATAAAGAGATGATCTTTTCAACACCATTTTTCAAGAATGGATTTCTTCCCCATAAATAGCTGGCTGAGAAGCAAGAAATTACCTTGGCTGGTAATGAGCAGGCTGAAGACTTTTCCTGGGTTTATTCAGCTGATTGCTTTTCATTTCTACTTAAAAATGAGCATACCTTTGTTCCTACTGATGGCACAGGTACTGCTAGAGTCTGCTGCAGAGACAAACACCTCTAAAGCCATCAAGTGGCCCATCAGAAACCTCTTCGTTGTACCAGCATCCACTCACACTTTTCCTCGTAAAGGAAAGTTCCAGACAAATGTTGTCTTACCAGGTCCTCTTGCAGCCCCTGTACAGCCACCTAGCAAAGCATGGATGTCTGTGGAAGAACCTGCATTCTCTAATTAGGTGTGCAGAGAATTAGGAATATTTCAGTTAGGAAGCAAGACACTCAGGCATTCACATGTCCAAGTACCTAATTAAATGGGTTCTGTAGCAGAGAAGCAGGTCACATCAACTTTTTACCCCACAGGGCCATAAGCTCGGCTGTTCTGAGGGCACATGGGAACATCAAGGGCATTCAGAAGGACTTTCAACAATTTTGTAGGGTGACGGGTTGTGCAAAAATTTTACAGGTGGAGAACACGTATGGGGTAATATAAACAAAAAAAAAATTCAAAAATTAAAATTACTCCATCACATTCACACCATTTTCCTGCTATTCCACCTTGAATATATTGCAAGTAACCTTACTCCAGGCCCGGATGCATTTGACTTGAGATCTTTACTTCAGTTCTTTACTGTATGAGATGCTATTAACAAAGGAGAAGCAGGAATTCAGTAACAAGGAAGCCCAGGTTACAGTTCAACAAAGAAATTTTGTATTCTTCAGATAAGTTGCGTATCTTTAGTTCTACTTGACAACAAAATAGCAATTAAGTTTGTGTAATAAGATGCTAAAAACCATTCCTACTACCTTCTTTTATAATCCACCCCCATGGTCTTTATGCTTGGCTCCACAGTCCAACTTCAGTTGATGGAGAGGCTGTGGATTATGCATTTAAACTCTGTACTAAACCAGTAGAACATTTACCAACATCAGCTGATTTAGTCATTTAAATCATAGGAATTTTATATACTTTGGGGATTGCCTTTCCGCTGTTTCCACTGTAGAAACTGTGCCATTCCCACCCCCATCAATCCTGCTGTGTACAGGAAGTCACACTCCTTTTCTATCAGAGGGATTTTATGCTTGTGTGTCTGTGTGCCTGCATCTGTATCCAATGTTAAACCACTTCCTCAGGCTTCAAGGAAAGGTTCTTGAAGAAAGTTTGCAGAGGAGTGGATGTAGACCAAAATTCTCATGCAAAAAGGAAGATAAAATAAAAGTTAAGGTAAAGCCAGTGAAGGAGTTTGTTAACAGTCTGCTTCATGGTGCTGACTGACTTCAGGTCCGACCTATCCCAGTTCAGATGCACAATGGATGGTGGATTGTTGGATGAATTCTTTGTATTATGAAAGCCCTCTCAATGCTTTTAGTGGTACTTCAAATTTTGTCAAAGTAGGCTCTCTAACAGTCTGCAGTTTTATGCTTACGACCTAAATGTCAGCTGCTGTTTCTGCATGATGTTGGGACAGACTAGCTAGTAAGATCCAGCTGGTAGTTAAACAAGCTGAATCTGGCTCAGTGCCTTTTCCCTGGAGGAGGCAAACCAGCCAGCAGCCCCTCACACAGCTGGGCTGGGAGCATCTGCCACCCTGCAGCATCACAGCCTTAGAGACACCTGGGCACTGCAGTTTTCTCAAGTGGAAGAAGGGAGTCAACAGAACTGTAAGTTGCTGTTTATCAGAGGGGCAATGAGGAGAGAAGCAGCAGAGCTTGACCTCCAACACACTCAAGGTTGCCCTGAGCTTCTGATGCTGTAGTCTCCCAAGAAGAAACCCAAACCGAGTTCATATGCCCGGTGGTTAAGACCAGACCACCTTAGGCTAAATAAAAACTTGACCATGAGATCACATGGTAGTATGTTACCTGTAAAGTCCTCAAAATGGAAGATCAAGAAAAAAATCTCACTGGAATCAGATCAAAAAGGCTGAAATTATTAACTGCAAATGTAAATCCTCAAGCCTTCCTTCTTGCTTTGCAGTAGCAAATGGATAGATGACACTTTGCACAGCTCAGAGATCTCTTGAATGCTTTTCATCCCTTTGGACAGGAGTCTCATAGTGGCACTCAGCTGCAAAGTCAGGGAGCTGCCAGGCTCTCTGAGGCACAGAAAGTGTTAGTGGAGCCCTCCTAGGCAGCTGCAGTATTTCTGCCCATTCATCAGCTTTTTCTCAAAGCCTTCTGCAGCTCAGGAGATCTCCCTCCAAATGTCCTTTTGGCATAAACTGTTCCACCAGCAGAAATTAACAGCTTATGGTGAAGTGGGATTTAGAACAGGAAAAAATAAGTTGGATATCCTAAACATATCTGAAAATGTCACTTTTGATAAAGAGAATTGATCAACCAATTGATTTCTTTTTTTAATCAATCTCCACCTGCTGGTAGTAGGTATGTTTCGACACTGCAATACAAGAGAATGCAAGGAAAAGTACCTGACCTTAGAAACAGGAATTAATACAAATTTCAGAAAACAATGCCTACAAAGGAAAGCTATACATACACACACACTCAATCGTTGTGGCTGAACAGGTCCACTACTGGTAGCAGAGACATGCTCTTCTAGGAAAAGTTGAGACCGTGATGCAGTGTGGCAAGAGAAAAAAAGGCAGACGACAACTCAAACTGATATGGACTCCTACTGCCATACCCCAAATCACTTCATTCTCAAACAGAGAAGATAATTAAACAAAATTGCATTTAGTTTAACAGGGAGAGAGTTAAATATTTGGAGTGTTTGGAGAGTCTAAAAGCAGTTACTATATCAGTTTAGTCTTTGAACTGTTTGAACAAAGGATTAGTCTCATCTCCTTTTGGCTGCTGCTTTTACAGAGCAGCAATCTCAAAATATCATGTATCAAAATAAATAAATGAAAACACATCCAAAAAAGTGAAAAAGCTCATCCAAATGTATCTAAGTGTCTTTGGCAGTATCAGGCACAAATAAAAGAGTGAACAGACTGGTTTTTAAAAAACTGATACATAAGCTCCTGACTGTATGCAGAAATTGCACAAATGGAAGATCCTGGTATACAGCTGGAAGAAAAAAAAAAAAAGTTAATGTTTCTAAACCACAGAATAACATCTGCTTACATATGTGGTGCAGTTTTAAGTATGTTCCTGAGTGCCCATCTTTACATACTTATTGTGCAGAGCTTTTTCAAAGATTAAGAACAGCAACTTTCTGAAGAAAGCACCATGATGGGGAGACAAGGCTAAATTCTGCTCAGTTCCACTGGTAGTTGGAGGAATTCACTGCCAACTTAATCAACCTCGCCAAGCAATTTCACGAAAACAGTTCCAACACGGTCAAAATGGGAAGTGTACTGACACTCCTTACTTTCAGTGGTCTTGAAACCAGCCTGGTTTGACTGATTTAAAATCAGTTATGTCTGTACACGTTTGAATTTGTTTGGAAACATGAGTCTGGAAAGTAACTTTCAAAGTTATAGCAGAGTTTAGGTAATGTATGGTACCAAATAAGGATGCTTGGGACAATAAATCAGTCAATCAAGTCACATCCCAGAGATCTATTCTTTCACTTGACATCAAACAACAGGTGCCTGTTTCCTCCTTGACAACTGAAGTGACACAGCTGAACACCCTAACCCTTCCCTAGCTGCACTGAGTAACATTATCTAAAAATTGCTAAGCGGAATAGTAGGTGTTTGAAGAAGAACTAATTAATCTAATGATGTGTAGGAAGTTGCAACACGTGTCATTCTAAAAATCTTACCTTAATGTACAGGTGCATACAAGTCTAACATGTTCACCTGCATGTAAACAGTAAATTTACGATGAGTAATATTAAACAATCAGTTATATGGAATCAGATCATAAAATGCGAATTCTCAGTTTTCCACTCAAATACCATTGAAAAACCCTATTTTTTGTAGGAGAGAGGGGAAAAAAATCCTAACACTCAAGAAACTAAATTAAAATTCCCCATAGAAATAAAAATTATTTTGCTGAATGTATTTTCAATAAATACTTCACACCCATGAAACACGAGTCACACCAACTCTCCAAGAACTTTAAAAAAGCACTTTACAAACTCCCTTTGATCAACACTAGAGACTTAAAACCCACCTACAAGGTCAGCTGCAGAGAACATCAAGAAATACAGGGGCCACACAGAAGCACTTGCCTACACAGACAAAACAAATACAATACATATAAGATTTCAACACATTTTCAAGTCTTTTTTAGAGTTGGCAGAAAAATACATGTTCCCTTGAGTCTCATTGAAACTATAAACTTTACCCAGGTCTCAGCTTCAAGTCTGTTGAAATAGCTGTGTTTTCCATAGTGTATTTTGTGTTGAGTACAAATGTTGGAAAAAATTACATATGCTCTTTCCTCTTTATTTTTTTTTCCTTTTTCCTCTTTGCCATCCAAGTCAGTAGGTGAACATACGGGACTACACAAAGAACAAACTATTACACACTGTGGAAACTCTAAAACAAACACATCACAGTGTAAGTATTAGAAATAAAGAGCAGTGACTACAATCAAAATAAAAAAATAAGAGTTAAACGGAAGGCACCAGTGCCAAAAGCAAAACAATTTAAGAGCCAATCCACTGCCCCACCCATCTACCAAAAAAAAAATCTCAGGGTGGTAAATAGATAGGAACCAGAGAAAAACAATAACATATTTAGACATACAGAATACCATGGAGAGGCTAATACTGCTGTGAACGTACCAAGATCAGAAGCTTAGTAGAACATCTTTCTAGGCAATGCAGAAACTTAACATATTATAGCAAGATGCTCCACAAACAATACTGCTGAATAATTTGAAACTTTTAAGTTGCTTTAACAGAATTAGAGACAAGCAGTTGTCTTCATTTCTTTAGGTATTTTCATCAGCTTATTGACAGTTGTGAGAAAAAGGATGTCACTCACAGAAGTGTGTTAGCTGTGTGCACTTGAAGGCTTGCAGGATATATTTGTTTCAACTTTTGTGTAGGTAAGGATTAGAAAATACAGGAATGAAGAACAGGACAGGACCTGTGCACGTTGCACAGTGTAAAATATATGTTTAGGTTTAATCTTAAAAGTGTTTTTCTACCATAATCCTTGATCATAATGGAATGGTAATTCAAAAAAAATCACTGAAATTCCAGTTGTTAGACTCCATCATCCTTCCCAGACGAGAGCCCACTCGTGGGTATCCCAAGACTTGATAAAGGTATTTCTTTTCAGAAATTCACAATTCAAAATTCTGTGTTGCTCTACAATACTAAAACAGATGTTTTACTTTACTGAAGTTTGCAAGATTTAATTTCTAGCACAGAAATGCTGGATCATTCTCAAGTCATAAACAAGTACGCCCTAGTAACAATATTTAGTGAGCTGGGGATGGAATTCACCTGAACTAACTTCAGCAGGTAAAACCTTACGGATTCAGTCTTAGGTTAGCCCTTTAGGGTCAGACAAACTACCCTTGGAAACACTCATCATGTTCCACTGATGAGAGAGGAACCTAAAAGCAAAGGGGGATGAGCATCCCTGCTGAGTGTCCCCTTTTGTTTCACTGACTAATGGCTAAGTCAGACAGAGCCTAACCTTCAGATGGCTACAGTTAAATGAAATGGGTCCCTCTCTAAACTTTAATCTAAACCAGTGTTCTACTTTGCTGAAATGCAAGGTTACAACGCTTCAGGGGTAGGTGGAGAGACACTTGCCAATAGTCCCTGTTTATTAGGCAGCATCTCCAAAAATACTTCATTTACATAAATATCTAACAGAATGCATTGAGAAGCTGCAGTAAAATGAGATTATTATTAATTATTATTTTATTAATGGAAAGTATACTGACTCTCCTTACTTCCAGTGGTCTTCAAACCAGCCTGGTTTGACTGAATATTTAAAATCAGTTATGTCTGTACACATTTGAATTTGTTTGGAAACATCCTTTACTAAGTTTATTTTATTATTATTGGTTATTATTATTGTTATTATTATTTCCCAAGAGGTTTTAAAACATCTTTTTGCTGTACATTTGGCTGGGAGCTATGATCACTGATCAGCACATGAGTTCATAACATCTCCCTGAAGTCACCTCTAAAGATCCCTTTTATTGCAGTTTATTAATCACGTTTAAACCTCCTTGACCACGTAAGAAAATTACTTTGGGCTTAAATTTCAGTACAATTACTTTTCAGTGGTTGAATTTCTAGCTTTGAGATTTAAGGGGATTTTCTAGAGTTTAATGCTTTTTGTACATACGTGCCCTTCGCATTACTGTACTGTTATGCTATAGGAAATGAGGGACTTGTACTTAGAGAACACCAGCTTCTTGTTAAATTCAATCAGCAGACAAACAACCGTGCCTTTGTCACAGAAGCCCAAGTTCAAATGCATAAGGATCAGATAATGAAGAAAAAAATAATCTTGTATGACACAATATGCTTTCACTTTATTTAAGAAGTGAACGCGTAAGTATCTAAATCAGATGCTCTGGAACCAAAGCAGTTTAAATGAGGGTATTTTATAGCCTGAAATATGCTTAAGCAGTTGCATGTTATAACAGCATATACCACATTAAAATTAAGTTAAAATCAGATTCTTTCTGTAGTCTTAAATATAAAAGAGAAGAAAACAAAAGTGAACATAAATAAATGGCCTTAAGCTCCAGAAATAAGTTTAAAATTTAAGGAAGAGGGGTTAAAATAACCAGAATCCATTTTCAGAAACAAATTACCATCTCAACATCCTTGTCTTTTATATTCTGAATATGCAACAGGAAGTGGGAATTGTCAGAGGTATGTTCAACTATGCCTAAATTATAGCTATAAAGCCAGCTAGCCTAGTTGTTAGAGAACTTCTAGTTAGAACCTACTCAGATTACATGTAGATAATAAAAAGAATTAAGCTAGGGAGCTGAAGGGGTTTTTTGCCCAAGTTATTTAAACATGAATCCAATTACTGAAGTTTCATGGAGCAGCTGTCTCACTCCATTCAGGTTTCCCTAAAACAAAGATGATATGGTTGTACTGCAGCGCTGAACAATTCTGAATTAATGTAGGCAAAAGAAATATCTTCTACAACATTCTGCTGTGGGAGGGGGTGTGGAAGAATCTCTTTTAACATAATAAAAATGATGATGATATAATGAATAATTATTATGGGATTTTATAGCTGGAAGGCATGGTAGTTATTTCAAAGCCATTTGTAACCAACAGCCTTATAAAAAGCTAGAATGTATTACATATGTGCAGAAGGTAATTGCGAGCATGTATTCAATCCTAACATCTGAAAAAACGAATGTATTATGTTTGTTACTACAGTAACTACCGCTTGATGAAAACAGTGAACTTAGGAATAACTAAATTAATTTTAAAAATCAGCCCTTTTTGAAAGGAGAAATGATGACTTATAAATAAACTTCCATGAGAGGAGATATAGTTCGCTTCTAGTTTTTTTGGTGAAACACAGAACCTCCAAAGGTATTGCTTAGAGGCTTAAGGTATGGGAGAATGGGATCCTAAATACACAGGCCCTGGACTCCTCTGATAAATAAAAGAGCAAGCAATGGCATTTCTTTCTCCTCAAAATAAAAAACAAACTATGAAGGAAAAATAGATGAAGCAATGTCTGAGTTTGCAGTCAGTTTGTGTAACAGCCTTGAAACACACGGGCTACTTCACAGATCACGAAGAACTGTTCAATTTTTTTGCATTATTTCCCTTGCTTTATAGAAATATCAGCAATTCCAGTAAGTTTTGAGGAAACTGTTTTACTTCATTATCACAAGGCAACACCGTGATACCACTCAAGAAGCGGCCCATACACCTCTTCTGTCTCTCCAGAAGTTAAAAATAGATCCCCACTGCTCTTACTCCCATGTAGCAAAAGAACATTAGTTTGGTAAGGGATCTCCCTGTCTTGATCTCTGCCTGTGAGCTTTACCATCTTATTTCCCCCTCGCTGCTTTGCTGACGAGGAGCGAGAGTGGCTGGGCAGGCATCTGATGTGTGAATATTCACCTGGACTATGCAAGTGGGAGATGCATCTGAACATGGGGCAGTTACTTTGAAAAGAAGAAAAAAATGCTCTGAATATGACTTTGAGGGGGTCAACTGTGTGTAGTAAAACAGTTCCTTTCAAAGTCAGTCTACCTTTATTTTTTAAAAAAGCTTACTATTTCACGGAGATAATTCAATGTGAAAGAGATTTGGAATGAAAGTAATAAAAAGATTGATATTTATTATTTTTACAAAAGAATCTTGGAAAAGACCATTTTTATATGCTTGCTTTGTAAAATTTTTGACATCTCAACAGAACATCTTAAGAACTTCAACAGTATGCAGTAACTCCCTTGTATGTGCTCACATACTTACAAACATATACATTTATATACAGTATTCTGAAAATCACAAATTATTTTAATTTAAAAACAGATTATTACCTTCCTGTCTATGCCCTTTTAAGAGAGCCACAGCCTTTGTTTTCTATCAAAACATGCTTGTCTCAATGTCCAGAATTCCTGCAATCAACTTCCACTATAGTTTTTGCCAGCCCCATAGAAGATATGCTGGTGCCACCGGGCAGTTTTGATCCAAGAGCAGCAGACCCAGACAGGTGTGAACGGAGAAGGAGAATATCCTGATGTGATGTGGGTGTGCACATTTCTCACCACCCTGTGCCCCAGGGGTGCAAATGGAGGAGGACAAATCGCTACAGTTCTTAATATGCTCCCCATGGGAATATTGATCAAGAATCCAGTGATTCAATTTTCAGTAAGAAAGAAGTGGCCAGGCCAGGCACTACACATGTACAGTCACTGGGCTTGGAAATACTCCCAAGTGTAAGCACAGTTTTGGCAGGGGGAAGAGAGGGGAAATGGTGGTGGGGAAAGGAGATGCAGGCCATCAAACCATTTAAATAATGTGGCCCTAGGCTAGCTACCCATTAGTACCTTAGCTATTTATAACTTAGAAGTTATAAATAGAGCTGTTTTTTAAAAATGCCTAACCATGAAACACTTTTAAGAAATAATTATTAACATTTCCATATCCTAAATTATTACTGGTACAGGACAATTGCATTCTATGTTCCTGTGTTCCTAGATACATCTACTATTCTAGTCTTTATTCTGAAAAAGCAGAAACTAAAGTATGCAGTGAAACAATTGTTTTAAAATGCAAGCAAGTGATGTACTCAAAAAGCTGCTGCTTGTTCAAAATTAGTTCTTCCTCACAAGCAAGGATATTGCATTTCAGTTTCCAGGAATTTAAAGGGACAATGCAACCAAAAATGATGCCTGTTCACTGCACCACTATAAACTATATTCCTGTTAGTTTGAATCCATCAATGAATTAATCTTTGTCAGAGGAGTGTCTATAAAGGAGGTTCTTAAAAGACCCCAAGGACATTAGAGCACTGATGGTTTACCATAATGTGGTATAACAAAGTTTTACTTAACTAGTTCTAAAAGCAGACATATGGAGTCCATTAAACCACTCTCTTTTTTGTGGTGCAATTCTGAATGGCTGTATTATACTAGTTATTTAAAATATGGATTGTAACTTCCACTACCAATTAATAAGAATTCTACACAGTGCATGCAATTTAGAAGATGCATAAACTTTGTCCATCAGCACCTAAAACTTAAACACTCCTGAGAACTGTGTTTCGGTTAACTGTTACAAGTAGAAGATTAATATGATGACATCCAAGTAACTTTGACAGTAATTAAGTCAGAGACCTACAATTTATCTGCTGGTACAGTCAATGAAGAGATGCTTCTCCTGTAAATCCCCTGGTATTTTGAGTAGTTTGGGGTTGTTTTTTTTTAATGCATACATTGTTATCCTCTGTCACACATACATAATCATGCTCCACCACAATATTCCCAAGTAAGAAATTTCCATTTAGTTCTTGAAACAAATATTTAAAAAAGAATCTCACATATGAAACTAATCAACTCAACTGATTTCCCTTCCACAATAAAAACTCCCTTCTTCACTCCTTCCACTTGATGCCACATTCTGCTCCCTTACATTAGCATCATCTTTTACTACCTTAATTTCCTTATTTATACTCTTTAGGACTTTCTGATTAAAGTATTCAGGACTGGATCTTACATGTGGTTCCTGAATTCAGTGGAGTTCATCACAGACCTACAAAATACCTTGCATTATACCTTATTTCAAGATAAGAACTACAATAGAAAAACCCAAGAGGCGAGGAACAAAGTGCACACTCAAGATTCAAGGGACCATGTTCTTGAAATGCATCCTACCCAGATAATGAACAGCATGGAGGTAAAGTTTAAGAAATATTTAGAAAAATACAGCTGCACTGTGCTTGCACGCATACATTTATGTATAAATATAGTACGTCAGTCAAAGTCACACCAGAGGGTAACTAAAAAAAGATAAGCACAAGAAAACTTCCTTATCTTTATTCATCCCTTTATTGCCGGGAAATGTAGTTAAAACACTAAGATTTAGTAAATTGCTGAAGTAGTTAAGAAGGATTATTTTCAAAGCCATAAATGGAAGTAAAGGAACTAACTCCTCTCTGTTACTGACAACTACAAATTTTCAAGTCCATATGACCACCAAATTCAACTTAACATATGTTGAATACCAAGTTTAAGCTTTTCCTACAAGTTCTAAGAGAATCTGAAAGTCCACAAATAAAAAATCTCACACAGATGCTGGCCATTTCAAGTAGATACACTGAAGAAAATGGGCGGGAAGAGAAGACCACCTATCTCTGGCACTGGAACAGGTTGCCCAGAGAAGTTATGGATGGCCCACCCCTGGAAGCATTAAAGGCCAGGGAGGATAGAGCTCTGAGCAACTTGGTCTACTGAAAGGTGTTCCTGCCCATGGCAGGGAGGTTAAATTAGATGATCTTTGAGGTTCCTTCTAACCCAACCCATTCTATGATTCTGTAATTTAAGACTGACTGTTCTCCCCACATGCCAGCCTGCAGCCTGTGAAGCGTTACAAGGCCACAAAGATGGGAATGTGCAAGGTTCCTCACCGAGCAGATCCACGTCTCACTGAGCCCATCAGCTGCTCCGTTCGGATCAGGAGGAGACCCAGAGCAGGTGATCATATCCTGGAAGATGGTGGTGGTTAATATATATCAGTTATATATATATACCTGTTAAACACTATAAACACAGCCAGACATAGATGAATGTAAGGTTCCCAATTAAATGTTTAAATCATATTATCACCTGCAACTTCACAGCGACACTTTCGCAGCTTTTTTGTTCCTGTTTTGGCCTCATTGGCTTATCCTGAATGCAAAAGAGAAAGATCCTCTCCATATGAACCCAAGAAAATACTTTCCTTTGAATACCAGCGCACTTTATCTCCTTTCTACAGTTACAAAACCTTGGATACTTCATATAGCAATCATATAACCAAGAATTAACAATCAAATATAACACACAGCAAATATTCTCAGATGAGTCACTGTACACTCTACATTCTTGATTTGTTGGTTTCTTTACTGAGCAATCATCAGCTAATTACTGGGCTAACTATAGAACACCAAAATAGTTACATCTGCTAGACACAGCCACGAAGGAAAGAAAAGATTTCTCATTTCATACTTGAGTTAAAATGAAAGTACATAATGATAGTTTTCAGGAGATCTCATTACAACTTTGCTTCAGCTATTCCCAATTTTTGACACAAGTATGTCCTTTATGTTTTTGAGAGGACTGCACAGCTCTATTAACGAATGCCATAACCCTTCCTTCAGAGTCCTCTCCCATTTGAGCATATTTGGGTTCCTCGGTTCAATATCTGGAAAATTCTAATAGCTCAGGTAACATTACAAAATCAGAAACAATCCTTCTACAGAACATCAGATATCTTTTTTGTTGTTGCTTTTTCATCCCACACATATAAAATGAGCAGGGAATAGCATCAAGTGCTACCATGGCTGTTTACTGGTCTTTTAGACATTAAAGTCTACCTAGTGGGCAGGACTGAGCTGACCACCATACAGCACCCTGGGATTCATAGCAAAGATCTCTGTATCCAGTAAGGTTTCTGGAGTGTCCTCTACTGCATCAGCAAGCTGATAAAAACATCATTTTATCAACACAGAAATATATCTCTCCCCACTGACAGTTGGTGAATTCAAATAGTGAATTTGGCAAGAGTACCTGCCAAAAAGGCAACTGGCTTTTGTTCAAGGAAAACAATGCAACATGGACAACGGGCAGGCAAGTCATGCTGCACCACCAGCTTTTAAAAGCAGCAGGGAAATAAAAAAAGAAAACTAAACTTTTTCAGAGGGTTTTCATCTTTTTTTCAAGGCACTATAAGAGGAAATTCTGCTACTGTTACAGCTACAGGTAGGGCTGCTGGTGGATATTCAGTTTTCAATTATTTGTTACAACACAGCTGAGAGCAATTAGACAGTTTACATATGACTGGTAGGAGCCCAGTGCACATTATGTGGACCATCAGGTCCTGCAGCCTAAACACAATTCTTGATTTAATGGATAAATGAATTTTGCTAAACCACTTCAAATAGAGGAATGTTTTCTGAATCTGTGTGCAGGCTGTTAATATAGTTCTATGAAGTCTCATTCCAAAGAGATCACAGCACACTTTATCAGATCCAATAAAAACTGCACCCCAAAATCCCACACCAATGAATTTAGTACTGTTTTCTGGGGCTTGTAAGCTTCTAAACTGGCATCTTGTTTGGCAATTATTTTTCTTTTCACTGAATGATATTTTCTATGACAGGTGGCTGCTTTTCATGAAAAAGGGTTTTTTTTTTCCTATTTCTCTGCCAAACCTCGACCACCAATAGACAGCACCTTTTTGTTTTTCTCCACCAAGTACACTGATTCCTTCACTTTTTCCACATTCTGTGCTGTGGAACCATAGTGGTTTTGGTCCTAAAGGAGAGGTCTAAGGATTAAGAAAGGGACAGAGTAAGGGCACAGATTCACTGTATCTCTTACTGCTCAATCGTCAGTGCCACAGAACTTGTCTGATTCTTATAAAAGCCATTAATGAAGACCTGAAATTACTGCTATGCTGTCTTGTAAGAAAAGGGAAGTAATATAGCAGCACACTAATGCAATACACAAATTTTGCTGCATTACTAAATCAGTAATTAATCACTTGGTGATTTCAGAAGAATGTCTCCTCCATTTATAGAAGGACTATTCTTTCACTTATATGAGTGTACTGTAAGTCTGTCTGGCTTGGAAGCCAACACACAGAAATATCTTCAGGACAAACTCCATGGAGTAGAAAAGGAAACTTCATAAAAAACCATGATGACTTTCAGTATAAACAATACAAACTTCTACAGCACACAGCAGGTTTGATGTACTCTGGGTGAAAGAACATATTTCAGGACAACAGGTCCATTTACGGACTTCAAAAACCTTTGAAATATCACAAACCAGCACTGTAAGCAGTTGTGTGAGTGGGCAGTGTGGTCCTGGGGCACCTGGTAGAGAGACACAAATGTGCCCAGCAAGGAGCTTCAGGCTTCTGCAGTGTTGGAGTGCAGGCCTTTCTGCTTCCTGCCCTGCGCCAGAGGAAGAGCCTGTCCAGGCGCACCATGGACCGAGTGCTGAGGGACAGTTTGTCTCCCGGGGCAAGTCCAGCTTAACAGAATGGGATTTCTGGAGAAGCGAACATCTCCTGAAAGCAGCTGTGAGGTGCATTTTGTGCACCATGCGGGAGCTTGAATTGATATAATCTGGCAAAGAGGATCTAAGAAGGGGTTTAAGCTGTCCCTGGCACAAAGTGAAAAGTTTGTTAAGGTTGGTCCGTGTTGGCCATGTTTCCAAGCTCTCCCTGGTGAGGCCGTGCCAGATGAGACAGAAGAAGGCCGGGGAGCTGCTGGACAATGGCTTACACGGGGAAATCCAAGCAAGTGCAGAAATGTATTGCTGAGTTCAGCAAGAGAAATGGAAGAGCCACTAATGCTAATGATAACGTGCATATTTCTTGTAGCCGTGGTAAGGAAGAATTGGTACTGGCTGCCCAGGGTAGTGTTTGAGTCCCCATCCCTGCAGGGATTTAGGAAACATGCGGACGGGGTGTTTACAAGCATGGTTTAATGGTGGACATGGCAGTGCTGGGTTAACAGCTTGACTCACTTATCTTTGAGGTCTTGTCCAAAGTGAATGACTTTATAATACCATTATATAATGAGGACTCTTGATCAATATTTTGTCTTTCACAAATTTTAAGCAGAAGTTTAGTATCTTAAAAATCCAAGAGAAAAACAGTGCATGGGAAAATTAAAACTGTATTCAAAAGGCTTTCAAGCTTCCTTTCCGTGTGCATGCTCCCCACAGATAAGACACACACATTCCAGTGTGGAGACCAGTTTTGGAGGCTGATTTTCCCCACTGAGCAACTCATTTATTGGCAACTGAGACCCTTACCATCACTTCCAAAATCCTCATAGTAGATGCAATGGTATCATTAGGAATTCATTCTTTCTCACCTTTTAAGTGATCTGTGCAACTCTCAGATTAAATTTGGGAAGGAAAACCAGTCCCACATTAAAAGATCGTGGTAGGCAAAATAGAACAGCTTGGAATTACTGCTTCATAGACTAGAATTACTTTTTATTACTATTCTCAATGTAAAAAAAGTAGCCACTTTCATAACTGAGGAGTCTTTTTCTTCTGTAAGATTTACTGGTGAATTCTTCACATCGTCATTAGTTTGTGTTGTGTCTTGCTTCAATGAAGAATACTGAGCTGAAGGTAATAAAGGTACTGGCCCTGTCTATTTAATCTGTGTCCAGCCAGATGCAACAGGCTGATGCATCTGGCTGGACACATATAATGTCAAACAGCTGAAATTTCTTAAGGTCTTTTGCTCTTAACCCCAACACAAACCAATAGCAGATGAGCCTTGTCAACAATTTGCTAGTTGCCTAGTACACTCCAACTATCATGTTCTAGACTGCACACTACATATCTGGTTGGCATTAAAGTGCATAATGAAGAACATATTCACATCCTGTATTTTTCCAATTTTAATCACTATATTACAGGCTTAACAGGCTTACAGTTCATGTCAGGAGCCAAATTGTTCTAATAAAATATGAAGCATTTATCTACTGAGAGACTGAAAAGAGCAAACTTTATTACCAAGTCTGAAACAATGCTAACTAGAGCGTGTGTTACTTAATCTCATTCATGCCCATAAGATTTTACATGCTAAGACTAAGCTGAATAAATAAAATTCAGAAACTTGAAGGAAATCCCATTCTGTTATTTTTATTGAGCATTAGTAACAAGCTTGTGTCTATACTGGAAATGGCCTGTTTTCCAGCTCACTTCAGCTACATCTAAGGCACCTAAGGCTTTATTATAATCTATGTAAGACGTGAAAAATACTGGGAAAAGAAGCAAAGGAGAACAGTCCTACCAGAACCCAGGAAAAACAAATGGATAAGCAAAGCTTCCTCACAAACACATCCAACTGTTACAACATTTCATCTGACACTTCTAAACCAATGGTGATATTCTCATTCCATTCAGGTCAACATAAGATGAACAATTCATCTCACAGGGCCAGAATTCTCCCTACATCTCTGCCCTAGGGAACTTACGGTGCAGTTTAAATAAATTGAAATACTATGTTCTAAAGTCCAAACATGAGATTCTGACCATCCTGTTGCTTCTAGGAAGAAAGCTTCCAAAGAACATTGCAGATAAAGGCACGAAAAGAAGAAAATACATAATGCTAAGGAACAGATCTTCCAAGTTATAAACATGCGAACGAAAAAAAAAAAAAAAAAAGCATGTAGCAGAATGCAAGCAAAACGAAAATACTAGACAAGAACTGAATTATTTCTCGGATGTACAGAGTCTTAACTGTTGTAGAGCTGCTGCAAGACTACGCAAGGAGCAAATGTCCCATTTTCCAGAAAAAGAAAGGTGGATACGGGACGTTTTCTGAACAACTTCAGCAAGGTCACATATGTTGGGAATCAGGAAATGAAAATGTATCTTCTGTGCACCTGAGAGAGATCCTTATCACTGCAGTTACTCTGCTCTAAACATTTAGCAAAACTGAACATAATCACTGTGAAACCATAATTCAAAGAACTCTAAAAAACTCAAATTACCAAATTTAAGAAACTTCAAAAATTCCTACAAAGTTATCTTCCAAGACAAAAATGAACCAATGAAACTACTTTCAATAAGGACAGGTTTTTTGGATGTTGGGAGACAAGAAGGTGGTATTTCAAATAAATATGGAATTTTCAGCAATATGCTCTGAGAAAATGCTGGATTTGCAGGCAAATTGACACAGCGTTTATAGACACTTGGACATAGAGTGAAGAAAGAATAAATGCTATTTATGCTGCCATAACTGCACGTGGCTGAGAATAGGAGCAGCAAAACAATTTAACTAGAAAGGGGAAGGTAGAAGAACAGAATAGGCATCTGTAACCATAGTGGAGAATGACTAGATTGAAAAATTAGAACTGTGAAAATATGAAAGTATATGATTTTGAAAAAGATATATTAAAAAGACAACTCAAATTGAATGTTTCCACACTGCACAAACCTACACTTAGCAGCAGGACATTACTTTAATTCAATCCAATATCACTGTGCTTTACATCCTGCTTGTACTCGCCACATTCAAATCCTCCTCCAAATCTTCTGTCATCCGCCTGTTGTCAACCCCCAGCATCAGAGTCTGGGACTTCAAAGATGATGGACCAGACTTAGAAATCTTGAACTAGAACAGATGGAACATATCTGCTTTTCAGATACATATAGCTATCTCCACATCTTGCAGGAATAGTATTAAAATGCAATTAAATGTACTAGCTACTGTATTTCAGATCCACTTAAATCACAGCAGGCTGAGTGTCATCCTGAGAAATGACACTTAATGACTACAGGTCTTTTGTTAATTCCAATGAGAATTCCATCAAAGACAATAAAAATGTATTAAATTTACCTGTGTACTCTGAGTGCTTACCATTCAGTACATTTCAAGAAGAAATTAGAATTAGTATTTGGCAAGAGCCTATTGATTTCTTTTCATAATTCCATGGAAATGCAAATACAGTCTTAAAAACAGACAGATCATATGTTTCCAAAAAACTAAAAGCTACTTGGCTGACATGACACAGATTATGTTTGCAATATGAATAATGAGAGACTGAAGAATTAAAACAAAGATCGTGCAAGCTCTGAGGAGGCAAAGACAAAAATGGTATCTCCTTTTGTTATAGTCTCAATACAAGAAATACACATTTCTTAATTTTGAGAATACATTACACTTTTAAAGCTACGTTCCCACTTTCAGATAAGGTAAATTTAGTAAGGTGTTCAGCTTATTAACTCTAATTGTGGACGCCTTTGAGACATCTTAATTTCCCAGCCCAGTTTTGAAGTATCTGATAACATAGTTCCGCAGTTTGGAAGGAAATAACACATAATTTGAAGGGTTTTTTGCAAATAGATAAATTCTTCATATAACAATTAAGTCAGACTATTGGAAATACCTAAAATTGAAGAGCTCTATTCCTTGTATCTGAAAGATTAAATGTCAGGATAAAACCTCATTTAAATACTTTCAGACACTCACCTAGTAATGAAAGCAGGCAGTAGTAGTTTCTGCACCCTGCAGATCACTGATGTAGAGTCAAACAGATTTTGCTGTCTCAGGTCTGAAAGACATGACAGCACTGAAGTCTTCAAATCAGATAGAGACAGCAGTTTCTAAAGCTCCTAAATCATTGTCACGAATGCAATGTTCTACATGCTGGTCTGTGCTCAGTCAAACTTGGAGGCAGGAAGCTTATTTATGTGCTTATTATCCTTCATAATAACCATATAAATACCTAGAGATTAACACTCTAGGACCTGTTAGCCAGGCATATCACTGATATAATTTAAACTACACTGTGATAAAACACTACCTTCTACACCAGAGGTACTGAGGCACAGAAGGGAAAAAGACAGACTTGCAGTGCCTGCTCAAGCTGCTCAATATTTATTTAAGAAAAACAGAGGGAAAAAAGAAAAATTTTAGACACACATGCAAAAATCCATTATGGGGTGGTGGGGGAGAAGAATCTGGTTTCAAACATACTGACCAGCTCTGTTGGTAAGAGAACCAGGCACCTTGGATTCAAATTTCATGCTCTCACCACTAAACCACAATCCCTGCAGAGCATTTAAGTAAAGCTGTAAAATGGAACATCAAACAGCAAACGCAAAGCTCTAGGATGTACTTGAATATTATCAAGAGCATTCAACTAATCAGATTTCTTCTTAGCTAAACATACATAAAACAAAAAAAAATTATTCCACAAGTAGAATATCATGGGGATCTCTACATGATTACTGCAAGGACAGTTTTTTCTGTTACAAACTAATAATGGATGACAAAACCAAGAAACAAATAAACACAGTAAGAAACAGTGATAACTATGTTTGTGGCTAAACAAAATAGTTAAATCTTAGTCACAATTTCATAATTTAGTGGTATGAGATGTAAATGCAAAAGGTTAACTCTGAATAGTTCTGACATTAAATCATTGTAATATAAGTCTCTTGAGAGACATCCTATTCCTCCACAGCATTGGATTTCATTGTGTGCTTTTTCTCATTACACATCCACCAAACTTAACTATGACTTAAGGTATTTTTAAGATCAAGCCCAGAATTGCACATGCTATGCTGAAGCCCAAGAATATAGACTCAGTTACCATTTTGTGTAGAAAAATAAATTTTGCAACAGAAATTTTACATGGAATTCTTTACACTGAGCAAAAGCATTGCTCACCCCAGCAGCAGTCAATGCTTTAGGGGAAGGTATCAGAAATCTCTTGTTGGTAAAGGCAAATTCATCTCCCAATTAGGAGTATTCCCAGCCTGTGATACTCAAGTCTACATCTAGAAGCATGAGATTAAGTAATTCCTCTAAAAAAACCAATAATCTTAACAGTAAAATATGTATTTTTTTACTTCCATGTAAAAGTATTACCTACTTTACCATTCAATAGTCAAACCTCAGACTTAACAGGAATGGCCATAGGGGCCTGCTTTGATGAACATCTGTCTAGTTGCATGATGTTGGCACCATCAGTCATTTAATTTTCTTCAACCCGTATCCCAGTTCTGTAGCACACTTGAATAAAAAGAGAACATCACTTGTGATTTGTTTTTTTCAGAGGGACTAAGCATCCCCAATTGTCATTCTCTTTTACTTCATTATGTAACCCCAGGACTCTATTTCCACACCCATAAAAGACACCCATCACTTCAGAGAGGTGCATGGGAAAATACCCTGAGCACTCTAGAACACTATCAGGAAACAGAAGAACACATGATTTTCAAAGACACAATCCCAGGAATCGTTATTAAGAGCATAAAGTTTCTGGGTTTGCTAACACCACATAATCAGAAAGCAAATACCATGGTGGATGAAGCACCATTGCTACTAACTACTCCACTGGGTCTTCTCTTGGAATTTGAAGTGTCAGTGCATGTATTTTTTTTGAAGCTGTCCACATCTATGGATATGAACTACACGTGTAGCTGCTTATCAGCTCGAGTGTATACACTGAGCTCCCAGCAAAGATAAAAGCAACAGAACACAGATGAAAAAAATGTTGACTTTAGTAATTAGAAAAAGCCAGCTGCAGCTAATAAGGAGAAGGAATGTTAAACTGAAACTTTTTTTTTTTTAAACTTACTACAGCTGAGACATAGAAGCCAAGTGAATCACTGGACTCTTTCACTCTATGACTGCTGGTAGAGAACTGCGCATAGAAAAACTACTGTAGTTGATCTGGTAGGGCCACAAGCCCTAAGTGGAGGTCTTCATTCAGGTCAAGCTACAGCAAATTCTAATCCTTCTCAGGTGACATTACATGTATGCAACCACATCCAGTTGATCTCTTCAAGTATTACCCTTCTTCTCCTCCTTAAGCCTTCCAGAGTGTTTAAGTGGCACAGACTAAAGTTATTTTACCCAATGAGCCTCGTGCTACATCAGGCTCAATATGCAGTAGTTTCACTTAGCACCTGCTTGGAAAGCTATTAGAGAACAGCCCTCTTCCAAAGCTGAAATGAACCCCTACATACTGATGCCACTGCTAATTACAATAACTGAAATAAAATTTGAAAGCAGCAAGACTTTTTCTAGGAGTCTGATAAAAGAGTTAAAGTAATTAAAGAGTTCTTAAATACAGCATCAGCAAATTGACAACAATATCCCAGAGCAAGCACGATCTCAGGAATATCCACAATGTCTGAGACAGACTGACATCAACCCCAGATTTACAACAAAAGGAAGGAGACCAGAGTTAGGTCTAGTATCTTAATTATAACATACACAGTGTACTCTTTAGTATCTGTAAATATTTGAGAGAAGAAAAATGGAGGAGCAAGGAACTCATAGGATGCAAAATTAGCAGGACATTTTAGCATAACAAAAATTTAGCATGACATAAGTCTATTTTTAGAATTTTTTTTATGACAACCTGTGCTACTGCTAAACACCAAGAAGTTTCTCTGAGTTGATTTCAGTACTCCAACAACATCAAGGGGATTGCAACTGTGCACGATTCTGTCACTTATCCTAAGGATTCCTAAAGGGCATTTCCTTTAGGAAGGGACTGTTTCCTCTCCACAGCTGGCTATTAAAAAAGCAGGCTCAAGCCAGGTACCCAATACATTTCCAAACTATCCTTCACAGAATGGCTGAAGTTGGAAGGAGTTTCTGGAGGTGAAAGGAACCATTTGGTCCAGTTGTTCTGTTCAAGTAGGGCCAGACAAATGCAGCTGCCCAGGACCACATGTGGATGACTTTTGACTATCTCCAAGGACAAAGACTCCACCTCTCTGGACAACATATGCCCATCCTCAGTCACCTGCACTGTAAATGTCTTTCCTGATATTCAGAGGGTACTTCCTGTGTTTTAGTTTGTGCTCATTGCTTCTTGTTCTGTTACTGAGCACCAGGCAAGAGCCTGGTCCTGACCTTATTGCACCCTCCCTTTCAGCTACATTGATGAGAACCCTTTTGTGCCTTCTCTGGGCTGAACAGACCCAGCTCCCTCAGCCTTTCCTAACAGGAGAGATGCTCCAGTCCCTTAATCATCTTTGTGGTCCTTTGTTGAACTCTCTCTTGCATTGAGGAGCTCAGAGAAGGACACAGCATTCAGCTGTGCTCCACCATGGTTGACTAAAGGGGAAAGATCACCTGCTGACGATCCAGAACACCACGAGCCTTCCTTGCAGCACGGGAACATTGCTGGCTCATGTTCAGCATAGCATCCACCATACCCCCCAGGGCCCTTCCTGCCAAGCTGCTTTCCTGCTGGTAGTTCCCCAACTAATAGTCAGTCATGTGTGAGGTTGTTCTTTCCCAGGTGCAGGGCTTTGCACCTCCTGTTGAATTTGGTGGGGTTTCTTCTGATTTCTCCAGCTTGTTGATGGCCCCTGGTTTGGTGGTATTTTCCAGAATACTGCTGGCATAAGATGCAAATGACAAGACATGTTTTAGCAGAAGAACAGACAGTATCATCCTCTTCTTGAACTCAAAGCTGAGCAAGACTAGATTCCCTTTGACACAATACACAAGTCTCTGTCCTGGGTTGCAAAGACTCTGCAAAAGAGATGAATAGAGCGAGTACAGCACGAATGCAGAACAGTAACAGAAAAATAGTCTTTCTTGCTCAAAGAGATACAGATGAGGCTGAACACTAATCTGAAATGGAGGAAATAATTTTTTTTTGCACAAGTACATGCCCTCAGCATAGAGGGGCTACGTAATCTAGTGAATATGGACAAATCTGAGAAACAAAACTACAGATCAGATCCCCAACTTTGTCCTCAAATAAAAAGGTCTATGTCTCTTCTTCCTCTCCATGTGTCAGTTTTGTTTACCTGAATCCTTCAAAAGAAGTATATGTAACTTTACTGCTCCACATCTATACAACACTAGACTAAGTGGTCTACAAGGTCTGTTCACCTAAATATAAGATTTTTCAGACTTTCTTCTCAGTTTTACACCACACATTTTGCATCAAAGAAGGTCATTGTTTTCAAATTCTGTAAGAATCTGTATTAAAAAA
>WBMY01013722.1:314695-378902 GCA_013397315.1 Donacobius atricapilla | reverse complement strand
CCCGGCCCGAGAGCCGCTGATGCTTTTGCCTGGACGCTCTCCCTCGGCGGGCTTCTCCCTCTCCCCGCAAAGCCTCCTCGTCCTTTCTCGTTCTCTGCCCTGCCTACAGCCTGGGCAAACCTAGTCCTCCTCATTTCTCGCGCTGTTCTTTCTCTCCTTTTTTTTTTTTTCCTTCTCGATAATTGTGTCTGTCAACCCTGGATTTAAGACCTTTATTGATTTATTCTGCCCACCCCTCCCCCCGCTTCCTTCTGGCTTCCTAAAGTCTGATCTCACACATTTCAAAGTCTCTTTCTTGAAACACCACTTTCATTGTCTTGGCAAGATGGCTCTAGAAGTCCTAAAGTGTGACTTCAGAAAGTGATTTGTACTGGTTTCTAGCCACATCTCTACTTGGCAAAGGAATTGTAAAGCTAGTAAAGTGGGAATCCCAATGGTACAGATAAGGAGGGCTGAAACAAGGGGGAAGCCAAGAGTTTCCAAGTGAACTTAGTTTTGATACAGGAAAGTCTGTTAATTCCTCATAACATCCACTGCACTGACTCCACAGTGCCATTTCTTTCTCTGCTCCTCACTCACAGCCTGTTGCCCAGCACTACAGGTATGGACAGACCATGACTCTTTGCTTGTGGTGCTCGTCCTGTGGTGCCTGACCTAATGAGCCCCTGGAACTCTGTGGAGCAGGTGCAAAAGCTGGGAGGTAGCATGGATCTGGTACAGCTGGTGCAAAGCCAGGTCTTATAAACCCAGCTGGATCCAGGATCGAGGCTGGGTCTGTGCTGGGTGTTTCTGCTCCTCCTTCTTGCCCCCTCCCCCCAAACTCTGTGCCAATAATTCTGGTGCTGAAATACCTGAGCTGCCTCGGGATGGAGCCAGCTAAGTTCTCACAAAAGCAGATGTACTCTTTCCACAGCAGACTGGCCTTAGAAAGAGTATAACGGCATTCATGTGGCACTGTGCCTGAGCTAATATATCGTGTTAGACCCAAGCTGGCTTTTCACCCGTGGCCTGAACATTCTAACCACAGACATGTGAAGTCTGACTGCATGGTGTTTGCCATACCATCCTGAGACCTCAGAATTTTTTACTGCATTTGTTGTATAATATTCCTCTGGAGCAAAGAAGTATCGGTATCATCAGTTTCCATACTGAAGACAGACTTACAAAGAGGGTAAATAACTTGCCTGAAATCAAAAGGGGCATATGAGACTGTGTCCTGAGTTTCCCAAGCTCTCAGATATTTCTATAATCCCAATTCTGCCCTTCTTTATATTTTTCCAGTGTATAGTAGTAGCACTACACTAGTTTAATCACTAGTGTAAAATAAAAAAAAACTTTTAAACTTACATTACAGTAGGGATTTGAATGCATCCTCAGCAAGTTTGCAGAAGACATCAAGCTGAGTGATGCAGCTGACACACCTGAAGGATGAGGTCCCTCAAGAGGGACCTGAACAAGCTCAAGAAGTGGGCACACTGGAATCTCATGAGGTCTAAGGAGACCAAGCGCAAGGTGCTGCACCTGGATTGGGGGAGCCCCCAGTACCAATACAAGAGCAGCCCTGCCAAGAGGGAATTGGGGGTGCTGGCAGATGAGAGGCTGGATATGGGACAGCAATGTGCACTTGCAGCCCAGAAAGCCAAACATGACCTGGGTTACATCAAAAGCAGCGTGGCCAACAGATCAGCAGAGGCAATTCTTGTCCCTGTACTCTGCTCTCATGAGAACACACCTGGAATGCTGTGGGGTCCCCCGCACAGTAAAGACATTGACCTATTGGAGTGAGTCCAGAGGAGGCCACCAAGATGATTAGAGGGATGGAGCACTTTTTCAGGAAAGCCAGAGAGAATTGGAATTATTTAGTCTGGAAGAGAGGCGGCTTTGGGGTGACCTAATTGCAGCCTTCCAGTACCTAAAGAGAGCCTACAAGAAAAGAGAGGAGAGGATTTTTTACAAGGGGCTGTAGTGGCACAACGAAGGCTGTCTTCAAACTGAAAGACAGTTCTCTATTAGCTATTAGGAAGAAATTCTTTACTGTGAGGGTGGTGAGACACTGTGGCTGCCCCATCCCTGCAAATGCTCAAGGCCAGTTTGGATGGAGCTTTGAGGAACCTGGTCTAGTAGAAAATGTCCCTGCTTGATGTTGTTCGTCACACAGACACACACACACTTTGGTGAGAAGCCGTGAGTGCTTTATTACAAAAATCTGACTCCATTTTATAGTATATCTACAAAGGCCAGGGACTGGGGGAGAAGGTTGACACCTCTTTCCATCCCATTGGTCAAGACAACTGTCCATCAGCTGTCCATTTCTCTAAGAACAAGAATGTAAACTTTTCCTTGATTTAATGAAAACATTGCCTCTGTTTACCACACCCATGCATGAGAGACAACCTAACTGTGAAAACTGTGAAACAGAGGAGAGGGCTGAAAACATCAGGGCGACATCTGTGCACGGCTGAAAGGTGGGAACTAAATGTTCTTTACGGTCCCTTCCAATCCAAGACATTTAATGATTTTATGATATATTTTCTGATGCAAAGTATTTATTTTAACTGTCATGATGGGGTTACAGTGTGTGAGATTCCATTGTGCTATGCAGAGCACCAGTACCATTCAGTATGCTGTCGTAGTCTAAGAATTGCAAAGATGTGACCTGTCAATTAACACAGATCCAAGAAATCAGTCAGACAAGGTCAGCCTAGCTCAGTGTCAGTGGTATCCAAGTGGGTTTGGAGCGGATGCTAAAAGAAAGAGTGCCAAAAAAGGCATGTATATATGTGGTTTGTGGTCTTTATTTTCCCCAATCTACTTAGTGAAACTTTTCTGTAAATCTTGTTGCAACTGAGGACATAATTTATTTCAGTCAAGTGTGTTTACTGTTAGTTGGAGCTCTCCAAGATGTGTAGTCCCTGTATCCACTCTAATTTCATTTGGCATGTTGTGTACCCTAGACAGCTAAAAATGAGGCTTTTTACATTAGCACTATCTTTAGAGTATGTGCTTGCGATTTTCTGATGCAGAAATAAGAAATGTACCAGCACCCTAGAGATCCTCCCAGGCTTTAATGCCTGGGAGAGAGAGATCAAACTACAAGAAGGGTAAATCAAACAAAGGTGTTAACCACACTTTTGTGGGGACTCCAGGAACTAATCTCCTTTAGTGTTTCACGTCTACAAACCCATAATAATGCTGTTTTGACTCTACAACAGTTATCTAGAGTCTTGGAGGCCTTTTTGCAAACAGTGGGACCAGGACCTCCCCACTTACACAGCTCCACTTCTGGAAGTGCCTGAAATAAAAGTATGAAAGGGTTTTCTGACAGGTGTTCTGCTGGCACTGAAGATGACTGACATCTCTCAAAGTGTGGTGTCAGTAGCCTGGAAGCCAAACGAGAGTCTGCAGAGCCCAGAACATTTTTACAGCCAGAGTGAAAAAAGCTGGGGGCTCCAAGAGGTTAAAAAGCAGAGGAAGGAAAAGTACTGAGATGAGTTCTGTAGGACATGGTAGGCCTTTGTCTCTGCAGCTTCACTTCAATTAACAGATGGGAATTGACTGTAGGTATAGCACCTTGTGTGTACTGCGGCTCTAATGAACACTGCACTCATTCTAAGGTGGGCTTTGTCACAGTGAGGAACTGGGAAAATTATCTGAGCATGTTCAATTAACATAGTCGTAGAAAGAACGCTTTAGTCAAGGCCCAAGTAGATGATGTGGCAATGATTGAAATACCAGATGATGACAGTCTGGGTAACAACTTTAGCAATGGGGATAGCTAAGAATGGGTATATTTTACATAGATTATTCAAAACTCTGAGCAGCCAAATAATGTATTTGAATAGTGCTGAGATGATTCATTACACACTGTTCAGAAATCATATTTTCTAGAATTAAATTTCAGTTCATAGAAAATTAATTTTTATGTGTTGTGCTCCACAGAGGTTTCACTGACTGTAAAAGATCTTGCCTTCTGTATTTGAGCTGTATTAAAGCCAAAGCACTGCTGCTTTTGCAATATAAAGTAATTGTAATTGAATCTTTCCATTCTTTATTGGGCTCCATAGGTTTTGATCTGTAAGTATCCTAACTTTGTCTCTTAATATGCGCAACACTAAGATTTACTTTGAAAGAATTTCTCCATATTCTTATAATGGGGTAACTCATTGCCACATGAAAGTTATGATCTTTCCTAAGACCAGAATCTCAGCAATAACATGTAAGTCTTAGCAGCCTTACATTGCAGTAGAAAAGATATATCTTTATTTTCAGTGAAAGAAATTAATGAATCTGACAAGCTTTACATCTAACCTTCAAAGGGAAATATATTCATATGAAACCCAGGTTCAAGCTATTTATATCTAAGTCAATTTTTACCTTCTTTAAATTCTTAAAATACACTTAATTCATTAGTTTTTCAAAATGTCATCCGAAATAATAACAGTAATGGAATATTGTGCCCAGTTTGGAGTCTCCCCAAACCAGAGCAAGACTACTGGAGAACCACAATGTTTGGGGGCTGGAGCACTAGTCCTGTGAAGAAAAGCTGAAGAAGCTGGGCTTGTTCACCCTGAAGGAGAGGATTTAGACGAGACCAAACAGTTCTTTCCACACCTATGAGGAGGTTACTGAGCAGGAGGTGACAGGATCCTTATGGAGGTGCTGGACAAAAGAACAGGAGACAGTGGTCATAGGCTGAAACAGGGGGGATTTGTGCGGGATATAATAGAAAATAATTTTCCATCTGAGAATGAATAAGAACTGGAAGCAGTTTGTGGATTCTCCTTCTTACAGCAAGGTCTTAAGCAGCCTGGCCTGGCCTCTGCTGATGGTACTCACTTTTAGCAAGGGGTTGCACTCAGGACCCCCCAAGGTCCCAGCCAACCTTGGTGATCTGTCAATCCTATAAAATCCATGAGCTCCCAAAACAGGATGAGAGGACTGCTCTACACACCTCTGGACTCCCATGTCTCTTCCATTCAAACCCTGGGGGGATCAGAAGATTTTCATCCTTCTGACTCTTCTCCCTCTCTGAAACCTGATCAAACTCCTCAATTTTTTACCTCCTTGGGCAGATTTTGCTCTTGGAGAGCTTCCAACAGTGTCCATGAGCATTTTGTTTAAAGAACAAATCCATCAATGCATCAAAGGTGTATGTTTTTATTAAGGGCTCAGAGAAGAAAAGACAGGAGAAAAGGGATAACATCTCTAAAATAAGTTCTGTAGGTCTCAAATGTAATTTTCAGTTCCTTCTGAGAAAAAAAAAAAAGGAAAAAAAAGGAAAGAAACATAGAAAATAATAAGCAAAAGGTATTCTAAATGGTGTGTATCCTCCATTCCCAGTTTGGACTGGCACCAGACAACCAGTTCCTGCCTGACAGCTTTGGACACCATGTTTCTTCTTGGAGTGTGCAAGAGCCAGTGTCCTCCTGTGTGGATACTGCATTCTGAAGGTGCAAGTTCAAATTCCAGCCTGGCAGCTGCAGAAAATCCACTTCTTTTGGAGAATGATGATTTTAGTTTGCCAGCAAATAGATAAAAAAATTACTGAAAAATTAATGTATACCAAAGTGCAGGCTTTCTGTTCTGCAATGCTTTTCATTGCACTACAGCTACAGAGGAGGTTTGCAACACATATACATGGGTTTAATATGGCCTCAACACAATGGCTTCACAAGGACCTGGAATGCAAAGATGAAACTATGTGCTGGTATTTGCTTAGGTTTTTTTACAAAGATCATGTGCCCTAGGCTTTATGCAACCACTACTTTATCTCTCATGCACATAGAAATCCAACCCTCCCACACAAAAAAATCGTAGCATAACTGAGTTTGGAAGAGACCATGGAAGATCATCTCTTGCTCAAAGCTGAGCTAACTTCAAAGTTAGGTCAGGTTACTGAGAGCCTTATCTAGTTGAAGTTTGAAAAAGCTCAAGGTGGAAGATTCCACAGGTTCTCTGAGTGACTGTCTCAGTTTGGAAAGACAGGTGTCTGTCAGGGAAAGCTGGAGCTTCCCTTGGAATGGAGAATGTAAACCCCCTCCCTCTGAATTATTATAATTTTGCGATTAAGGGGGCTTTCAGGCAAAGATATGGGATTAGGAATAACAGTTCTTTACTAGGAATATTAAAAATACAAATGTAGTAGTACAAAAAAAAGAAACAAGCAAACAAGAAAAATTCTAGAAACACTGACAGAGCCAGAATATGTCCTGACACCCTGTTGGTGAGAGTGCTGGGAGCAGTCCAAATAAGTCCTCCTGGACTGACAGATGTGGTTCTGTCAGAGTAGAGATGATCCTGTAGAAGGGTCCAGTGGTGATGAGATAGGTCCAGTCTTCTGCTGGGAATCCAGTGGAAAACGGGCTGTCCTGGTGTTCTGAATCCCAG
Source organism: Donacobius atricapilla (assembly GCA_013397315.1). Taxonomy (NCBI): domain Eukaryota; kingdom Metazoa; phylum Chordata; class Aves; order Passeriformes; family Mimidae; genus Donacobius; species Donacobius atricapilla. The sequence continues at coordinate 372,515 of WBMY01013722.1, read as the reverse complement.
GTTTTATCCAGGTAGGAATGCTTGGCTCCTCTCACGGGGTGGAGCATCTCACAATAGGATGATGTAATTTATCAGTCATGCAGTGAGCCTTAATGGCCCATTAACAAAAGATATCCCCCTAGAGGGAGGATGGGTTATGGAAGAAATAAAGAACACTGCCCCACATGGTTTTAACAGCTGGCCCATGAACAGAAGACATCTGCCCCCTCCTCCATAGAGTTATGAGGAATGGGTTGTAGAAGAGATAAAGAAAAACACCTCCCCAGCCGGTTTCAACAGATGGCAAATAGAATACACATTTTCGGTAACACATTGCAACCCAAGACAGTGACTTCTTCCAGTGTTTGTCCATCCTTGTAGTGAAAATTTTTGCCATATCTCCAGAGAAAACTTTCCTCATTGAAAGTTGTAATCATTGCCCTTTTGCATTTCTCTGTGAACCCCATCTTCTTATAAATTCCATTTTATGCCTGAATATATATATGTTTGTAGATATATATTTATATATTGAATTACAAATATAATAAATACATATTAAAATTATATATATATTTATAATCTATTCTGTTTAAAATGTATGTTTACTTTTTATTTCTACTTTGCTTTTCCTCTGTTTCCTTATCACCTATGCATCAAATGGAAAAAATATTTAAGATATTTCTTTAAAATTACATCCTTGAGACTAACCCTATCATTTTGAAATGTCTAGTTTGTTTTCCCACTGTTTCTGTTGGTAGCAGAAGGAAAGGGAGCAAAGATGATAGTGTACCTGTAAACACAGAACTGTTACCACAATGACCAATGACAATCAAAAGTGGCTCTCAAAATGAGAAAAGTGATACAATGGAAACTTTTTATTGGAATGTCAGAATTTGTGGATTATTTTCTTGTAACAGAAGCATTGTTCAGCATAGACATATGTTGTATTCAACATCTTTTCTTAATAACCTTCTAATTTAGTAACTGGATTTGGAGATGTCTTCCAAGTACAATTTAGAGATATTTACTATTTAATGTTAATAAAGGCTAAGTGTTAAATGTTGTGATGTTAAATGCATGTTTTCTCCAGCATATCTATTTAGCAATAAAACTATTGCAATACTTGTTGGAATATACAAGAAGTATCTCTGCCAAATGATAAAAAGAAGGGAGTTTAAAAGAATTTTGGACAGTTGAGAATTCTTAGATAAAATCCTGAAAATTGTGTAGTTAATCTACACTGAGTTTCAAAAGTAATTTTGTCTCCAGTAATAAAAAAAGACTGTTCAAGACAGTTTTATAATCTGCAGAATATTCTAATTTTCCACTGTCACATCATTGCTTACTCCTTGTCTAATATATTGAACAAACACCTCAGGAAAACAAATCAAAAGAGAATTCGTGCGCATTCTCTCTGAAACACTGTCACCTCCTTTAGCCCAGCTCAGGAGAGAGCTGGGAGCAGTAGGTGATCCTGCACTGAAGGAGTGAATAGTGACAGGAATAGGAAAGGGGAGCATGATCTCAGTGCACTTGGGATGCCAGCCCTGACATGACCTTGTTCAAATACCTAAGTACAGAAACGAAGGGTCTTAGTGAAAGGGCAACAAAAGAGCTTACATTCTGTTTTGTCAGAGGAATTGTACAGATGTAACTGAAGACATATTTTTAAAATGTGAGAGCCACAAAATACAGCTTTTAATTTTAAAAAAGTTCAATAAACCACAGTAGAATATTGTTTTGTTTGAGCTTTATATCCTGCCAGTCATGATGGGAGGTGAATGTCAGCTTTTACTTTATTGCAAGTTTTGGAGAAGTGTACCATATCTATCTTCTGGAACCAAAATTAGACTAATTTCTGTCCTTACAATAAAACAGAGATAAACCATAAGGGGAAAAAAAGTGAAAATTTAAGGTCATCATTCTTCAGAACAATTCTTCAAAGTAAAATTAAATTAGAGAGTAGGGCAGAGCAACTGTGATGGCTGCCATTCCAACAGTACCCCAGGGGCTGAGAAGACTGCTGGAGCCAAAAGCATGAACCACAGTACGTAAGTAGTAGTAGCCTGTAACAATGCCTATCTTCTGATGATCAGCAGAAAGCCCATAAATCACGCTCCTTAGGGACTGAAAGGCTTAAAGAAGTATTAAAGGACTCAGTCATGCACTGGCAGAATAATACATAAGATAATCTAGAAGATTTAATTTCTACTTTATTTTGGAAATTTTTTTCTGTCCACTGAGCCCTTTAAAGCAGAGGAGTATGTGAGGCCATGCCAAACACAGATATTTCACTTTCCTTTCCCTGAACTCAATACTGAAGGTTTTTATCATTACTTTGAGGGATATTTTCAGATCAGATGAAACTTTGTGTTGATTTTCATTATTTAATGTCATCTTCTCTCCTTGGGGAAAATACTAAGTTTGTATTTTTTTTTTTTAACTAGCATGAAAATTAACAAAGAGAATATTACAAATCACATGGTTCAGTCTAAAAACAGCTACTGATCATCTTCAGTGCCCACATGACAGTCCCAAAACTTCCTTTACCCCAGTGCTGATTTGGCACACAGCTGGCAGCTGAATATTTTCTGACTGATAGCTGGCTTGGTGAATACAACTAATAATATCTCTGGGCCCAAGTCCACTCCCTGCTGTTTAGTACTTCTGGGGAACAGCATCTTGCACAGTAAGCAATTGTTGAAGTATCAAAATGCACATTTTATCTGCCCCTCATGAAGGATACAGAGGTATATGGCTGGGACAATTTCAGGCAAGGGATTTTTAAAATGGAATTCATGCTGGCTCCTTACAAAGTGTCACCTTCAAAACTTATGATGCCTTTTAAATATTCTTAGGGAAAGATAAGGTACCTTGTCTCTTACCCCTTATATATATGGGATAGAAACTAGGGGCTGAATCCCTGAAAAATATATTTGAATGTCTGCAACTAAATTTTACCTGAATTGCTGCATCTAAATCCAAAATGGAAATAGCCAATAATTAAAAAAAACCAACCAAACAAACAAACAAAAAAACCCCACAAAAAAAAAAACCTATCTTGCCTTGATTCTCAGCTGGAGGTTTTGAACTCCATAGCACCATTTAGCTTGATTTCAAAGATCCTGGAGGCTTTGCTTCTGCCTCAAACTGGCAAATGTGGAAGGCTGAGACCCTCTCCAGCAAACACATTCTCAAACCTTAATTGCAAAACAAACATGAAATGTGTATCGCTATTTTCAGTCTATGTCCCTAGCCCTGCCAGTGTGGTTTAACAGATGCATTCTGAGAAAACATCCAGGAATGGTGCCCTTGCAAAACACGTCTGTGGTGACTTCATTGTTAGACAGCAACAGTACCCTAACACTACACAAGTGACTATTTCCCATTTGCTCCATGATATCAAAACCTACATCTCCGAATGCATCCAAAGTAATTAGTAGTGGAAGGCAGGATGGGTACAAAGTGATCTAAACAATCCCAGGAATTCAGGATTTGTTAGACTAGAAAGAAGCAGGAGAAAGAAGCCCACATGTATGGCTTCCTGCTTTCTGTCCCCCAAAAGATTTATGTTTGCATTCATCAGTTACTGCCTAAAATATTACATGTCCCACTACAGAAAACCACCTTGGAATGGAGGGTTGAGAACCCTCAGCTATAAATTGCCTGTGGGGCAATCAGCCCACAACAAGCCCTGTCTGCAAACATTGTCCGTGAAGTTGCTGTAAGTGAAGACAGCAATGCATTTCTTGATGATTTCAGCTAGGGAAACACACAGCTACCAGTGCCTGGGCAGCAGTAGATGGGGATCTGAATGTACATTGAGGCTGAGGATGTTCTTGAGTACCTGTCTCTCACTCCCTAGCTGAGTGGCTCAGCCTGTAAATTACTGCACAGAATCACAGAATAAGCTGAGTTGGCAGGGAGCCACAAGAACCTGGGGAGCTGTTCCAGTGCCCAACTACCCTCTGGGGGAAGAACCTTTTTCTAATATCCAGCCTAAACCTCCCCTGACACAGCTTCAGGCCATCCCCTTGGGTCCCGTGACTGGACACCACAGAGAAGAGACCAGTGTCTGCCCCCCTCTTCTCCTCATGAGGAAGTTGTAACCACAGTGATGCCTCTCCTCAATGTCCTTTTCTCCAAGCTGAACTGACCAATTGACCTCAGCTGCTCCTCACAGACATTCTCCTTAAGGCCTTTCACCATCTTTATTGCTTTCTTTTGGACACTCTCTAATAGTTTAGTATCTTTCTTTTATTGTGGCTCTCAAAACTGCCCCCAGAACTCAAGGTGAGGCTGCCCAGAGCAGAGCAGGACAATCCCCTCCCTTGCCCATCTGGCCATGCTGTGCCTGATGCCCCCCAGGACAGGCTTGGCCCTCCTGGCTGCCAGGGCACTGCTGGCTCATGGTCAACTTGCCATCGACCAGGACCCCCAGGGCCCTTTCCATGGCACTGCTTGTCAGTATCTCATTCCCCAGTCTGTACCTACATCCTGGGTTGCCCCAGGAGCAGAATCCAGCACTGTCCCTTGTTGTACTGCATGTGGTTGGTGACTGCCCAGTTCTGTAATTTGTCGCGGTCTCTTTGCAGGGCCTCCCTGCCTTCATCGGATTCAACAGCTCCTCCCAGTTTTGTATGTCTGAGAACTTGCGCAGTATCCCTCCAGTCCCAAGTCATTTATGAAGATGGTGAAGGGAACTGGGCTGAGAATGGAGCCCTGCAGAACCCCACTAGTGATGTCCCCAGTCTAATGTCACCCTGTTCACTGTAACCATTTGTGCCCAACCTATGAGTCAGTCCCTCACCCATCACCTGATGTGTTTATCTAGCTGTGTGAGACAGTATCAACAGAGACATGGCCTTAAGAGGTTTTTTTTAAAAAAAGAAAAATATGGATTTTGGTCTGTTCTTTGACAAAATGGCTCTAGGTAAGGGCACATGGTGACCATATTTTTCAACCCTTTTCACTGGTTAAAGCAGTATTTCCCTTATGGTGGCTCTTTGGAGAGGTGCAGGAACACTGCTGCCTCCCATATACCTTTGATTAGGATATCACACACAGTCAACTGTAACCCAGCTGCCCTAAGTTTCCTTAGTAGCTCCATGTGATGCCTTAGACATGTGTCGCTTTTGAGCATTTGTGATGGGAGCAGAGGTGTCTGGGTCACTGGCTTACAGCTACCTATGGTTTCATGACTTTCAAAAAACGCCCTTTACAAGTCAAGGATGAGAGCAAGATCAAAAAGTGGCCCAGCACTTGCAGTATTTGCTGAGCCTCATTCAGGTGCCTCAGACTGAGGTGTCTTCTCATCCAAGGTAAAAGCAAGCCATGCCAAGATGCTTTGTATTGGCATCTGCTTCTCTCACATCATTTGATACACTGATGCAGCCAAGTAATTGCTTGCTGGGTCAGCCGAGGAGGCTGTGGTTCTGTAAAAGGTTGTGTGAATATGGCTTTGCTGCCTCAGGTTATAATTCACATATAATGCTACAGATTTTTTGAGAGATGCTTGATGTTTTAATTATGATCATCTGCCAGAAGAGGGTAGAAAAGAAAGGCAGGGAACACTGCAGAAAACCAGTCTAGCTAGGTAAGTTTTCCCATGCTCTTCTTTTTTAATAAGAAATGACTGCCATGAGGGTGCATGCATTTGAATTCTTTAATTTCAGTTCTTTCTGTGCTTGAATGTGATCTATTAGGGGCAAAATGCAGTGCACACAGAAGATGACCAGGACAATAGGATCACAGCATATAGTTTTGTGAGGAAATGATCCTGCTAACTTTTTATCCAAAATGGCCACTGCCTCTTTGGAGGAGGTCTGGAGAAAGGTAAATGGCATTATCTATGGAGGGGACAGGAGCAGGAGCTCTTGCCCAACCAGCAGCAGGGCATCCAGCAGCTGCCAAAACAAAGGAAACCACAGCTCACAAGTGTAAAATCAGGCATTATTAAAAGAGGATCTGGAGAGAGGGGAGAAGTTTTGAAAGTCTTGTGTAAGCTTATGGGGAGGGAAGGTAGCAAAGCAGCAATAGAGTAGAAGCATGAAACTCTTGGCAAGACTTAGAGCAGATTTTTCCATTCCACCATTGTTTTTCTCACTTTCTCTAGTGATATATAATTCTTACATTAAAGTTTGCTCCTGAAAAATGCTTTGCTCTGAAAAAAACCTTTGCTCCTGTAAAATGCAAAATGCAAACTACCTGGAAATGAAGATGATTCCTCCAGGTCCCCTTTCATTCATGTTTATGCTCAAGGTATGACTCAGATGTTCACAACAGAAGCAAAATTCTACTCCGTCTTCCGAGGACCGTCAAACCAAGCTTTCTTTCAGACCTGCATCAGAACTCATCCCTGTCCTGTCTTGTGCCAGATCCTGGCCACGGTCAAATTGAATTGCTGGGAGAAATTTATTTTGTACATTTCCAACTATTGTTCTTGTGCGTATGGTTTATACTAGGGGAGACTTTGGACCCATGTCATGCTAGCCTTGGAGAATACATGCCTAGCAATTTCTGGGGCCTGACTTTAGCTCTGGCACAGCTGCGTTACCGTGTTATAGATTTTTATTAAGTCTGGGTACGTTGCAGTGTTTGGTGCTGGCACATTTCCATTCAGCGGTTGCATGTATGAAGAAATTATCACAGAACTGCAGGACGGCTGAGGTTGGAATGGACCCCTGAAAGTCACCTGCTCCAACCTTGCTCATGTAGCAACAGCTGGTTCGCCATATGGCTTTTGAATTTGTCCAAGGAACACATTGGGCAACCTGTGTTTGATCATACACAGAGAAAATGTCTGATCTGTGCCAGTGTTTGATCATACTCAGAGTAAAAAGTGGAGGGTTTTGTGTTCAGATTGAATTTAGTTCTTTAGCTTTGTGACCACTGCTTCTCAACTTGCGACCAAACACCACTCAGAAGATTGGCTTTCTCTTTTTCATCCTGTCCCACCAGGTATTTATTTATACATATGAATAAGATTCCCCTGAGCCTTTTCTTTTCCAGACTGGACAGTCCCAGTTTTCTCAGCCTTTTCTCCCAAGTGAGATGCTCTAGTCCCCATATGCTGGGCTCTCTCCAGCAAGTCCATGCTGTCACCCTGATTTTTCAGCCTTCTCTTCTATTTCACAGTTTTCATAGTTAGGTTGTTTCTCATGCATGGGTGTTGTAAACAGAAGCAATGTTTTCATTAAATCAAGGAAAAGTTTACATTCCCGTTCACAGAGATCTGGACAGCTGATGGACAGTTGTCTTGACCAATGGGATGGAGAGAGGTGTCAACCTTCTCCCCAATCCCTGGCCTTTGTAGAAATACTATAAAATTGAGTCAGATTTTCATAATAAACAGTTCATGCCTTCTCACCAAAGTGTGTGTTTGTGTGTCTGTGTGATGAACTACGTCACCATGCCTCTCTTGAACTGAGAAAATGAGTGGTGGGTCTTCTGAGCTGGCACTGAAAGGACAAGTGAGATGAACATGTCTTTTGAGGTGTCAACTCTGAGACTGCTTAGGAAGCCTGAGGACAGAAGATCTGAACCTGGCTGTGGGCAGTCTAATGAGGCTGTTAAGCTGTCATGACCATACAATCCCAGATCCAGCAGAAGAGAGGCCATAAAAATTATATTACAACTATTATTTTAACATCATCTGACCTGGTAGTGTTGTTTACACCGTGTGAGAGATTTGGCTGAGGCAGCTGCAGCATGTTCAATTAAATGCCAAATTGTCAACAACTGTTTTTCCATTTGAGTGCAACACACACAACATAATAATTTTCATTATTTGCTTTTTCAATCTTCCAGCAAGATACTCTGTAAGTGGAGACTTGTTCATAAAAGCAGTAGTATGTTAATAAAGAAAACACAACAGAGTAGCTAATGAAAAAAGATTAAATTTTTTTTAAAAAAACTATGTTAAAACCCCAAACTATATACATCAAACATGTCCAGTGTGAGACTGGGGACAAAAAATCCTGCAATACTTTGTAACTTGTTCAAACAAATAGAAGAAAGCCACCCTTTTAGTCAGTCACCTGAAGTAAGCAATTAGTATAGCTTTGCTAAGAATAATTCCCGTTGCAGATATTTCTTATCTCTCACATATCACTAACTCATACCTCTGTTAAAATAAATCCACTTTGTCACTTTGTTTACACTGCTGGAGAGATTTTGTTATACCAAAACCTTTCCATAAACTGTTTCATATTGTATACAAAGTCTAGAAAGTATTTGTCTTGGGGTTACTGAATGCCCAAACAACAGATTGTTTCTTTTTCTTAAATACAGCTGGTTTGCTTTGAAAAAAACCACATGAACATTGATCATAAGGGAGCGATTATCAAACCTGCTGGGGCAGACCTGATTCAAAAATCATTTAGGAATTGCAAAACCAGAAAAGCCCCCTAGTGCCCTATGAGAGGTGAGACGTTGAGGTTCAAGTCCTTGTTCTAAAATCAGGAAAAAGAGGGACATAAGCCTCTAGGTGCTAAATGTTTTGGGCATGCACTCAGGCTACACAGCTGACAAATCCCTCTTCATCTTCTTCGTTTGTTTTCCTGATAGGACAGGTCTCAGAGAATGTCCACCAGGCAGGATGGACTCCAGGAAAAACAACACAACTGCAGCTCCTGCAAGGTCAGCCTGCATGTATGAAGTTGGGCATTTAGTCATATGGGGAATTCAGAAGTCTTAAGGGTTAGATTGCAGCTGTAGAAGATATAGCAGGTTTAAATTTTGGATGTAGGCACCAGAATATGAAATTATTTTCTACCATTAATTAAGCCTGTGGGGTGATGACAGATGGGATAATGGTTTTCAAAGACATTCCCCACTAACTGTTATCCCACTACCTGGCAGAGGAAAGGTGGCTGCATACTGTGTTCTTAGACATTTCTGCCCATGAAATGAACATAACCTTTTCTGCAATCTTACACATCTCATCCTTCTGGCTTCTTTATCAGTAACCATCATTGAAACAAAAATTTATAAAACACCATTCTCTCAGTTTCAGAAGATCTGAGTAAAGATGACAGGTAACCTGTCACAGACTTGATGCCAGACATAAAAGCATACATAGCTATGCTGTTCACCTGAAAGCAAGACAATTTTGGGAACACACAGTGTGCCTAGGGCAATACTGCTGTAGGAATACAGCACATCCTTACTTTCTGATATTTACAGGGCAATCCCAACGTTGCTATAGTTTAGGGGGTTTTTGACACACAGATTAAGCCTGTCCTGCAAGTGAAACTCCAAGGGTACAAGCAGACAGGTGCTAGGAGATTTGGGATTCATCATGGGCTGTGCACACCTGCTGAGAACACCCAGGCCTTCCTGGGATTCTTCATCTGCACCAAGTCCTGCAACATAGCATCCTCATTGTTACTAATGTCTTTATGAGGTAGCCAGAGGTTATTTATTAAAACTTTTAGGGGCAGATCAGGATAATGTAAAGAATAGGCTTAAGGCCTTAATTTTTCAGTGAACTTTATACCTTTTCCATTCATAAGTTTGACAGATGCATCTGGAAGCACCATGTGGAAGGATCTTGAAAGCAGGTCTGGATTTGGACGCTCCTGACCAACACAACAGCTACATTTCTATTTCCATATTCCAGGACACTTGACAGCATCAAGACACTTAAGCCACCTACAGTGCTTGGAACAACTATGCTCTGGAAATTTTTATCCTCATTTTAGATTAGTCTAGCTATAATAAATTGATTCTTAAGGTTGCTGGCAGACTGCCCCAACATGAGAAGCCTTCTATCCCTTGTTGAAACAAAGGATCATTCAGCCAGACTTCTCCTCTAGCTCAGGGGTGTTTGGACTGCAGTGACTTCTTGCTCTCAGCCATCCCCACATTATGTTATTTATTTGTGACATTTTGTATAAGAGCTCCTGTGCAAATTAGAGCTTAGAGGCTTTGTCCAATGACAGCAAGAGCTGCAGTGTGCCATTCCCCCAGTGGCAAGTCTTCTTCCCTGTCACTTAATAAATCACCATTCCAAACACAAGAGAAAAAATATAAGTATGTTGGAAATTTAAAACTGGATCTTTTCTGTCATTCTTCTCTCATCACAAATAAACCAAAAGGAAAAGAAAGACGCTTGTGGTACTAGAAGCCTTTGGATTGTCATAAATACTAACCAAAACCTCCAATAAGCTGCCAACCAGACTACTTCCCTCAAGTTTATTATTCCATTTCTGTTTCTGCCATGTAACTCCTCAACCGTAATATTTCCATGCAAACAGCATGGTGTGTCCAAAATATCTTATCTTACGTTAGAGAGAACGATTTTTTTCAGGGAGAACACTGTATCTTTTCCCCATATGGCTACAACTATGCAAACCCAAAATGGCTTCTCTCTTGGCAGGCAGGCGGGATTCCTAATGAGCCAATACACAGAAGACAGAAAAAAATTAAGAGACAAACAGCAGGGCATGTTTCATCCTCTTTTTTTTCCCATCACATTTTGTCCAGGTTTTATGTCCCAGTTATTACCAATAACACCAACAAATATTTAGAAATTACATTTCAACCAATGTCATTGGTCAATGTGTCCCATGCAGTGATGCAAATTTAACACTTCTCCCCCATATTTGAGGCTATCTGGAATTTTTATCTTATTTGTATCTCCATTCTAATTTCTCCCTAAATTTGCTGAGTGCTTTTTGATTCTTCTTATCTGACAGCTTCTTTACTCTCTCTTTTTCATAATATGCTCTATGTTGTTTCACACTGTCCTCGTACTTTCCCCAGGCTCCTTCTCCCTTAGCCTTCTCCTGTTTCTTTAGAAATCCCTTTCAAACACATCTGGAGTAGAGGCTTCTCTCATGACTTCCCTTCACATCCTTTAACTTTACTCCCTTATGTGGGTCCATAATAATTCCTCAGTTTGAGAACAATACAGATGGAAAAACCCACAGGGGGAGAATACTGCACCTCAAATTTCCTGCTGCTCCAGAACTAGTGGTGTTGAGTTGATGGTTCCTGCATCATGGATATTTAACTAATGGATGGATGCCACTTGTTACCTAGATGGAGCCTGCCAGCAGATGGATATCCCGTAAATATCCTATTTACTTTTCTCACAAGTGTGGCACTAACAGACAGAGGGAAAGGGTGGGTTGTGTTGGCTCTCTCCATGGGACCAACTTAAAAGCTGTAGGGCAAGTGAAGATAAAAAGAACATGGTGGGGAATATGTGACCTTAAACTAACACCACATATATCTCTTTGTGACTCCCTCTGCCTACATAGTCAACAGTCCTGATGAGTCTGGCTCTACTCAAGAGCAAAACATATACATGATAGCTCATTATTAATGTTTAATATCTAATTTTTCCTTTTTTCCTCCCCCCAGGAAAACAGTATTTTATCAGCTTTCAGTTCTGTTGACTTCTAACAAGCTCTTTAGAGAGATTTTTTTCTTTTTTCCCCTTGAGCTGGTTTTGGTGGTGAGTAGGAGTGAAGAAAGAAATTCAATAAGCCTGCAGGCAATTGCTGTATTGGCAGTGTGTATTACTCTTCATTTTGGAATTGGCATGAAGGCCCTCCAAGTAACATAAGCTCTCCTTTTTGAGAGAATCGACAGATAAATTATATACACAAGATGGAGTCAGATAGTTTTTGGAGGGATGAGGATTGAATGAAGTCAAAATGGAAAGCTCATTTCACATCAGGGATAGTCCTTCACTGCACTATTGACACAAGGCCCCTTTAATCCAAAAGGCTCCTATAGTACTCCACTAAATGTAGTGAAAATTTGAAATGATGAGGCTGTCTAAATTAAGTTCCTCAATCTATAGCTAGCTATATCAGTAATTATTCTAGAATCACAAGTTTGACCTCTCATAAATTCTGTTTACTTCATGGGGACACTGCAAATTATGAGTACATTTAAGATGTGTAATTATAATTTAAACTCTGTATTTGTTGAAAATACGCATTGAATTTGTCCGGGAAAGTGATATCTAACCTTGTTGAAAGCCAAAATAGATGAGTGTTCTTGTTACTTTTAACCTAATTTGAACCTCCTGGAGACTTACAGAAATTATCTGACATTTCCCATTCTGGGTAACATTTGCTTTATATTCAAATCATACAAAATATTGGATTATACTTTTCGTACTAATAATTTCCAATAAGTGTTTTCAAAGCTTTGGAAGCTGACTGCTCTGAGGGAGTTTCAGATCCTTCAGGGAGATTTATAAGGCACTATGAAGTGTGGAACAGGGAAGAAAAGAAGTTGAAATAAGCCTCTCCCTACATATGCAGTAAGGAAGGCACAGCACTAAACAAACAGGAAGAGGTCAAAAATAAATCTGTGGAAAAGAAACAAACAGGTTGATCGCTGTTCTATACACTGATCAAACTTTAAAATTTCCTGTACTGTAAAAAAATTTCTTTGTTTAAATTTATTAGGAAAAGGGTTTTTACATCGAGGAAATCATACAACACAAGGTTTGTATAAGTGAGAAGAAATTTGATGTAGGATAAATCATTATTATCTAAATGTCATCACCTTTTGCCTTTTCAAAAATACATCAATCTGGCATCATGGGAGGAAAAATGCACCTTAAAGCAGTAGAAATAGGGAAAAAAAGCCTAAAACATGCATTATGCGAACAATTATTATCAAATAACACAATGCATTTCTGTGGCCCCTACTGTAAAATATGAAAATATACAGAAATAATTTACAGCCCAAAACTCCAAAGAAGTACTTTGACTTCCAATTCCTAAGAGGGGCCATAAAGTATACATTTCTTTGCCATAAGATTAAACAAGAAATCTCTGTTCAAGCCATATATAGAATCTTGATCCTCCTACAGGCAGCCCCACTGTTCAGTCACAAGGTGAATACCTCTACAGTTTCAGTGAATGGCTCTTTGGCACAGCAGAATATTTCCTTAACTACCATCACTTCTGATCTCTTCAGGAACACAATTCAGTCTTCTCAACATGGGTATAAAGAGATAATTCTTAAACAATTGCTTCCACATGCCCTGCCCAGGGTCATTATTAGAGGAATATCATCTGCATGTTCCCAACTCTTACAAACTCACACAGTGCTGTTTCCAGCCTGTGGCCACTTCAGCCAAGACAGCTGGAGTTGAGCAGCATGGCCAGCACCTTTCCAAACTGTTACTTCAGTGTGTGCAGGCTCTCACAAGCATTTCATTTTTGTCAGGCAAATTCTCACATTTACGGTAGATGTTTACTGCAACAATAAGTTCAATCTTCTGAAACAAGCTTAAACGTTTATGTTCTTTGCATTAAATTTTCTCTTCATGGCCAACTTAGTATATTCAGGGTTGGTTAGCTCCAGGAAGATGAGATCCAACATGACAATAATCTAATTCATACACCCTTTAAATGCCTCAAGATGTGGAATGTGTATACTGCATTATGATTTCACCTGTTGCCAAAGTTCAGCTTTGTCCAGTGGCCATAGTGCACGTAGGAACACAGACCCTCACACGGAAGGTACTTTGGGACATAGTGGATGGAGAAGTTCAGACTTTTCCACTGGCACAGGGCAGATGGGTGAGGCCTGCCATGCCTGGTCTAGCCTGCTGTCTTGCAGCCTATTTTTTTACAAGGGGAGATACGGATTATTCATACCCTTAATTCAAAATATCCTCCTATCACCGAGCAAGAAACAAATAGACTTCTTCTGGACATGTGTGCGATGCGAAGTCAAGGAAGATGTGGTTATGTGGTTTGAAACCGTAGCCATCCTCTGTGTGAACAATCAATGGAGTATTTTTGGAGATCTGTACATCAGTGGTGGTTTTGCTCTTGGCACAGCATTGCTCATTTTCACACAAAATCAAAGTATTCATTAGGAGGCTTGCAGATTCACGTTTTCACATCTTTCAATTACACTTTATTTAGTCAGGGTTGCATGATACAAGAAGGAAGTTATTTTACAGCTGGTCTGCTGGCTACTCATAGATGGTAATGAACATGTTTCACAATTTGGCTTCCATTGCCAGTTGCCATCCTTCTAAGGACACTCCTATTCACGAATCCAGGCGCCAGGGAGCTCACATGCGCCTCCCATAGTTCCTGGGTAGCCTATTCTTGGTACTAATCACCTTACCACACTGTTAGCTGCTGGCCTTGGATGTCTTGTTCTATGGAGGAAGGCATCTACTTGTAGCTCTCTTGTTTATTTACAAAGGTTGTTCATGCACCAAATCCTCTGCTGAGTTACAAAATTATCAAGGAAAGCCAAGTCCACTTGTCAGCCTCCCTGTGCTCACAGCGTTTTCTGTTAATCTCCTATGTTTGCTTATTCCTCATTCTGAGTCACAATTACAGCAGTCAGTGCTCTGTTGGCACAACAGAGTCTTAGGCTATAAAACCTAGTGACGACTTGGAGTAGAAAATACGTCTGCCTTTCCAAGCTGCAGGTGGGATTTAGTTTAAGCTTTTATTTTAATGTACAGCTTACAGCCATCTGATTTTGCTTCCCTCCTGGATATTACAGGTTACATAAAGAATTGTAGGGAAGATTAGAAGTCCCTCATGTGGTTCTTCCACTCTCACACGTACTAAAAGGAGCCCTTTACCAGAAGCAGCACTGTTGCCTTTCCACAACCCTGCTATTAAAGATCCTTGAATGGCTTTTTCAGGCTTAATTTCTGATGGCATTTCTACAATAGGAATTGAGAAGACATTTATTGAAACTAATAACATTTTATTAAAACAATTACAAACATGGCAACACATCTTCTCTAAACAGGATGATTTTAACACCCAGACAATCATAGCTTTATATGGTACAGTCGCTTTAAGAGAAAACAACCATCTTTATTTTCTCCAAAAGGAGGAAAGCTTGATAATACCATATTGTATTCAGTCAACAAATTTACTGAAAAAATAAACAAACTTCATTTTAAAGGATCCTTGGAGCAGGAGAAGTACAAGATTTCCCCATCTTTCACCCTTCAACCCTTCTCCCTTCCAAAAACTAAAGAAGTCTTGAAACAGTCTTCCTCTACTCTTTCCAAGTCTTCTTTTAGCAGTTACTACAAATATTTTTTCTAAAAGCAAAGCCAGAACAAGAGGCATGGAGTAGACTTTATCTTCATGTAATTTGAAGAACAACTATTCTTGGATGTTTATAAAATACTGCTACTAATGAGATTGTTAAAGCTTAGTCAATGGAAAGTTATGACAGAATTTGCAATTGTCGGGCTTGAACGAAGTTTCATCTACTGCCAACCTACTGCAAACTCACTCTCTGGCCAGCTTCGCCCCTTGCCTGAGAGCAAACTCTGCCTTCCCCCTTCTGCTCTCCCCTGCCTGCATAATTCAATCCTAACTCAGTTACTCGTGAAGGTGTCCCAGATTCCCCAGGCAAGGAAGGCAACACATTCTCCATAACCACGGTGACAGTCCCAGCCAAGCACACGTTCAGCCACATGGAAAAGCCCTCGGGTGACTGCTGGCAGAGCCAAGGGCAGTTGCAGCACCATCAGGAGAGCCCATGACAGGGCTTGGACATCTAAGTTCAGCCAAGATTCCCTCTCTGAATAGCAGTGTTGACATATACAGAAAAAAAAATGAGCAGACTGAATTCTTACTGGGCTGCTGAGAGCTCAGTAGATTTACTTCACCAAGAGGTAGCTGGAACTAAAGTCCTTCACAGCAACATTTTGAATGAGGCATTTCCCTTTCAGCCACTGAAACCAGGCAAGATCTATCAACTTACGAGAATGATTTTCAGAAACATTACCCTAAGTGTCTAACAGCAGTTAGGCTTCAGAACACATGCCCCACTCTCCAACTATATAACCACCCTTCTGTTTCATTCTTTGTTTTAAAGAGCGACAAGAATATTTTCTAAATTTCTCCTAAGCAGAGATGAGGGGCACAGAAAGAAGTAATAAAAAAAAATGATTTGTTTAAAATCCCTTTCATTTAAAATTGCAATTTCAGAAAGTGGGAAGCATTACAATAAAATTGCATCTACCCGAGATGTCACCAGTGAATACAGTTTACCCTGAGTCTTACATTAATTATATGGTTTCTATTTTAGTAAACTAACTAGCAAATGTCTCTTCTGGAAATCAGAATGAATTATTTTGAAATCTTGTCCTGAAACCCACCTGTGTACTAAAATCGTCAGTGATGACAGCAGCGGGATTGAAATAACGGTGCAAAACCAAGAAACTCCTAGCCTGCCACCCTCCTTAAAAAAATCAGAATCAACCCACAAAGCAATAGTTTTACATCCACAAGTTGAATAAACTTCATCCATCCTTTGAGCTTCCTAAGAAGGACCAAATAAAGGAGTAGTGACTGTTCCTTTATTTAATGGGAAGGTCGTAAATCATTGGGGTTTGTGAGCTGGACTGAAATCTTTAATGGGAGACCCTTTGACACAAACAGCATCATGGTGGTGCAAGAATTAAAATGCAGAGATGACAAAGATATTTTGTTGTTCAAAACTTTTACAGAAGGTACTGTTATTGTTTTGAACGGAAGTTTTGCTTTAAGGCTTTCACATTTACACATTCTCAAGCCTAAAAACTTCACAGAACTGACGTGACACAAAGCTGCCAAGCATTTCAGCAGCACTACAATCTGCATGTACCTTTTCTGTGCCTACGCAGCTGGTACATGAAAGGTCCAAAACAGAGAAGAGAAAGCTATGATGACACGGTAACTCATGCCTGGGATGATTTTAAATCTGTACTTTTAAGTCAATTCTTCCAGTCAAAGGAAAAGTTGCATGTGGGCCCTTTCCCCACTGTTTACAAAGAAACATTCCTACTTTATCCCATTTAAAAATTCTTTAATTATCACACAACGGCACTTCTATGATTGTGCTAACAGGGAACATGGCTATTACACAATCTGGATTGTTCTAAAGTGACGGTTTTGGGGCCACAACAATACAGAGTGAATCTATAGAATGCAATTTAGTCAATCCTTTGACAGAAAACCTGGGGAATAAGGAAGTTGGCATAGAGCACACTCAGCCTCAGGAAACTGCTCTCCAAAAGCACCTTGTTAACTTCAGCTGTGCTTCAGATGCTTCAGCCCCATCGTAGGAACCAATCCTCTACATAAAGTCAATCTTTGTGCTGTAGACCAGCTTTCTTGCACCACGGTTATGGACCAGCAGCAATTTCCTTTTAACTGCTTATTGCTACCACTTCTCAAACTCCAGTTGCTCAGCCAAGGAAGGGACCATTGAAGGCCAGAGTCAAACTCCCTCAAAGCAGATTTAGGTCAGGATGCTGAGGTACTTACTAAATCCAAAGGTGGGGACTGCATATCCTTTCTGGGTAACTGCTTCCAGTGCCTGATCATTTTCCAGGTTATAAAACCAAAAATGTTGTTATTCCCACTTAAAACTAACTGGATTTTCCCCATGTTTTAATTTGTGTCCATTGCCACATATCTTGTCTCCATGCAGCTTGAAGACTTGTCTTGCTGTGAATCTTCCCACTGAAAGGGCCGAACACAGCAGTAAAAACTGGTCTTAGCCTTAAGGCTGAACATCACTAAACTGTTTCTCCTTTCCCAGGCAACATATAATTCCAGACAGTAAGCAGGCGTGTTGGCAAGCTAAAACAACCTTACACAGGTAGATGAATCCCAGAACTTAAGGAGCTAAGAGGGAAACAGGCACATAGTTGCAACAAGCTGAAGGGGAGTCATTGGTGTTTCCCTCAGCCTTAAACATGAAACTGTCCACAGTGATAGTGCCTCTTTCTTTCCAACATCCACGCTCACCTCAGTGATCAGTCACTATACTTGACAGAACTCAGAAAAAGGATCTGTGATTTTCTCTTGAAGATACCAAGGCATATTCTGCGGTGCAAAGGCACCAAGGGAATCCAGGCAAGTGTGAAACAGTAGTTGAAAACCCCAGAAACTTACAAACCGCCTCCGTATTCCAAGAGTTGAACTAGAGTTTTGTTCCCTCATGTTTGCATCATTAATCTTACAAACTTCAAGTTACAGAATGAAAGTTTTCAACCATATGCAGCTCACTTGTCAGGCCTTTTGTAATCCTCCCTCCCAATCAAAAATACTCTAGAAATACAACACAGGGCAAGTTTAGAAATGTAATTTCCAACAGGAAAAATTCTGAAGCATGAACACAAGAGGTCTACTCAAACAGTTCTACATGTGGGCTGTGTTTAGGTCTCATAAAAGATACTGGCTGTATATGCCTTTGCTCTTCCAAGCTTCTCCTGCAACAAACAAAAACATAGAAGTGCAGAAAAAGACTTTGGCTTGACCACACGTTCAAACACGGTCTATTTGCTTGTACCATACACTCCTAATTTTTTAAAATGAAACATTTGCAATAGGTAATAAGAATCTATAAATTCCTGCTTCCAAACTCAGACAGCCCTGAGAGCAAAAGCATCCTTTGCTACAAAGAAACCTAACACAACTGACATCCTAAATTTTGCAAAATGTGATCAAAAGTGCTGTAGAATACTGTGATGTTAAAAAGTCCTTATAAAACATAAGGATCTATTTAAATCAAACACACAGAGACCAATAAAAGTAGCCAATTTTATTCAAATAACATTAGCTCTAACACGTAATTACTTTTCTCAAAAAGGTTACATATTTATGTGCTTTTTAGTCAAATAAATGGATTTGTCCCCACTGCAGAAGTGTTTCAATAGAATCCAGAGTCTTGAGTAGCCCAGTTAGGTGCCTAAAAAATTATTAAAGATTAGAAGAAATTACTATATTACACAATGCTTACTGAAATTTGTAACACATTAATTTAAACACTTCTAATACTATATATAGATATAAAGAGGGAATGTTGTTCATAATGAAGGATACCCTATACGATTAAAGCAAGTGTTAATATACCAGACACAAATACTGTAATTGAGTTGTACAGCTGAAGTCCTCCAAGCTACTAGTTTCAAAAGGGAGAAGTTCTAGAAGATCCCAGTATAAATCTAAGAATAATTTTTCAGCTATATTTTTAAATGAAAGGAATGGCACACAAGTTTCACACAATTTCTCATTAAGACAATAAACTAGTGCCCCACTGCCTGTCCAATTTCCACCAGTATTTCAGCCAAGCACCGAGGAAGTGCAATAAAGCTTTTAATGTTTAAGCTCTTTCACTGTGTGATTTGTTCTGGGCTTTTTTTTTGTTTGTTTTAAAGTTGTATGGCTGGGCCTCAGAGCCAACCCTGTTACAGTGCTGTTCTTTCTCACTGAGCTTCCCATATTGTAATGTGGAGGGAAGAGGGAAGCAAAACCAGATGATCTTGCCAACTTTCTCATTTTCACTGGTTCTACTTAAACCTTTCAACGACTAACTACATTTTCTAGAATTTCACTACATGGGTTTAATAGTTAGGGTTTTGCACACTTCTTCCTCCATGTTCCAATCTTAAGCACCATTCATTCTCCTTTCAATACCACATATGCACTTACAATACTTTTGAGTATAACTCACTTCGAAAAAGTATTACAACTACTTTCTAAGTGCCACACTTCATAATCTGCCCTTTCCTGGTGCTGAAGGAGACCATTTAAAGGAAGCAGAGCAGCAAATGACAGAAACAGTTATGCAACAGAATAAAATAACGATGAAGAGGAAGGCTAAAAGAAAGCAAGAACCACTGTCTAATTCTCACCATAACAAAGTAAGTCTTTTCCAATGTAACTCCTAGTATTAGAACTAGGAGTAGGTACATCTGGTTAATGAAGGCATAGGTTAAGAATTATACTTAGATTTATTTCTCATAAAACAAGACAGTAAGAATTCAGAAAAACAGAACTTATACTGACCTCAGATCTACCACTCTGATTCAGTTTCTTCTCAATGTTCATGGCCAACATTTGACTACGAAAAGACAGGCTTTTGGTCTTTTCAATCACTTGTTGGTAAGGTGAGACTGCATTGTTGCCCATGACTACATGGCCCTGAAACCCAGCAAAGATAAAGCAAATTTAACGATTGCTCAGCATGCAAGGATATTTGATGTTATAACTCTGAGTACTTTCACAGATCATCTTACAGACAAGAGCAAAGCACAATAAATGAAATCCACTACAGTTTATCCAGGAACAGAAAGTTTTGATTTCTATTGTTTTTCTTTGCCCATGAAGTAAAAGAAATTTAATGAAAAACTCAACGAATTCACTTGGCTCTATCTGGCTTTAAACTGAAAGACAGCAGGTTTAGATTAGATTACTATCAGGGTGGAACAGGTTGCCCAGAAAAACTGTAGGTGCTGCATCCCAGGAAGTACTCAAGGCCAGGCAGGATGAAGCCCTGAGTGACCTGATATAGTGGGAGGTGTCCCTGCATGGGGGTTGTGACTAGGCGGTCTTTTAGGCCCTTCAACAAAAATCATTCCATGATTCCATGTGCAGTCTTACCAGCTTTGAATCCAACTTGGCATCTAATCGTGCATTCCGAATTAGATTGACAATCCATCTTTCTGCTTCTTCAGGAGTCATATTCAGTTTATCTGCCAACATACTAAAAGATAACCAACTTCTTAAATGGCAAGATAGACTCTCTCTGATGTTGGTAAACACAATGAGGGATTACGAAATTCAAGTTGAACCAACACAAAATATGGCACAGTCCAGGATTCAATAAACACTGCATAGCTGGGAAGCTTACTTTCATTTGACTGAAATGACTTTAAAAATTACATACATGCTCTCCTGCACATCTCCTACCCCCACTGCAAATAAGAAATTCATATCCTGAAGC
Organism: Donacobius atricapilla; assembly: GCA_013397315.1. Classification (NCBI taxonomy): domain Eukaryota; kingdom Metazoa; phylum Chordata; class Aves; order Passeriformes; family Mimidae; genus Donacobius; species Donacobius atricapilla. The sequence goes on along the minus strand of WBMY01013722.1, from coordinate 351,791 downwards.
ATATACTGACTCATTCTGAACCATATTGCTTTTTAATCTTGACCTGCACAATTTTCCTATGTTCTTATTGTCTACACCAACATTCTAGGAAAAATTGTCATTTAAGTAATTTCACTATAAACATAAAATCACTACCATTATTAAAAAAACCCACAACTGCTTTTATTCTTATTTAAATGCAATCAGCAGTCAAGAAAGTATAGACTAACTAGTCCAAAAAAAAGTTTAGCAAGAAAACTTCATTCCAAAGTTCAGGAACAAGACCCATGGGACAGAGCTTGGTATAAAAGATATGACAGATACACTATGCTAGAACTTCTTGCAATTTCAAGGAAGGAAGGTGGGGGAGAGCAGAGAAAGAAAAATTCCTAAACAAACAAGCACTCTTGTCTGGGAATAATTCCTCCTAATAGTGTTTCCCGTGGCTCTCCAGCTAACTCCTTGAGCTTCCTGCTGGCAGTTGGCTCATACAGGGCATTTGTAACGCTCATTCTTCCATCAGCTTTCAGACCAAGGTAACAAACATGAGGTAAGGGCCACCAGCATGACTAAAAAGCCAGCTGGCTATGCTGAGTTGCACAAGAGGTCAGTTTCTCACCATTTTACAGAATCTTGCCTAAACATCTTTTTCTTCAGCTGAAAAAGTGATTTACTTCTTGATGATTAATTGCATGAAGTAAATACTTCATAAACTATCAATTATTAGCTCATCTACCTGGCTGGACTTCTACACACACTTTATACAGTTGTCTCTCCTACATGGTCTTCATCTTCCACCTTTCTCCCAACTATAAAAGCAAATCCCATTTTTTCCCACACACAAACATGAAGTAAATAGAAAAAAAACCCCAAAAAACAACAAAGTAACTTAAAATACACTGACTTACTTAAGCAAAATATGATAACAAATGTAATTAGTAGCAATTGTAATTGAATGAGCAATTGTAAAGGCAGAAGAGAGCAGAAGACTCTAGGGATGGAAGTTTTTGTGGAATTATCAGTCACCTGGACAGAACATGAGACACTTTAATACCAAAAAAAAAAAAAAATTCATCACTTGATTACTCCTAATCAGTGATGTTAAGCATTTGACTTGAAGCTAAAGGAATTTTAAACTGAAAAGTATGTGGGGGAGGGTAATTCTCACATTTCTCTTTTATAAACCTTAGTAAGATTTAGATAAAGTAAACTCCCTTTCAGATGACCACAAGAAAGGCGACACTGGGGATTAAGCAACGAGCTTTGGGATTACAGTGTGGAACGCCCATTCGCAGAGACATGGCCTTTACTTATGAGTTCTTGACTAAGCAGCACAATGGAATACTGCGGTGGGACCTGCTCAGAGTTGGAATTGTGTTCATAGAATTAAAGCAGATGACTTTCAATCTACAGCACCTACACTTTTCTTTTTCCTTAACAAAGTCCTCATGTAATTGGAGAGGAAGAGGGCACAGATTTCTAGAGAATCATTCCAAGCCCGAAACTATGAAGAATTTTGCATTTGTTACAAGCAAATAATTCTACCTTTTTCCTATTCTAGCTACATTTTACTACTAGCTCAGCTGCTTCAGAAGTGGCTTTTTTAAAAAACTGAAATGTGTTTTTGAACGAAGATAGAGTATACATGTAGCAACACAAAAGAAGTAACACTGCACAAGTATTATTTTCTCGCACAAGTATCTGGAAAACTTAAAAATCATAGAATGAAAATGACAAAGTAAAAAGATGTAAAAATCTGTTCTATCTCAACTTGTAGCTTTCAGACTTAGAGAGATTTTAAATTTTAGTGTAAAACAACTGACATCAGGTAGCAACTATCTTTTAGTGAATGAAGAATAAATCTCTTAAAAAACCTAGAACTTTATCACATCTTTGACACGAGAGATGACCTTCCTCCAGCACTTGTGGCAACTGGATTCCCTCTTAGAGTCTCCTTACAGCCTACACTGAAGCAGCCAGGACCCCCCGAAGTGCATGAATGTATAACATAGAGGTATTTTCCTGCTAAAGTAACACATATGGCCAAAAAAGTATTCTCCATCCTTCCAGAGCAAATGCACAAAAGACCTATCCTGATTACAATTCTGTAACAAACACCACTGCTCTCCTATCACAGTTGGAACACGTATTTAAAAGGCTCAAGATAAAAAATAGAGTTTAGCCTCATACAAGTTTGACAGCTGAAGTAACAGTGACACATTTAGATTTACAACTACATATTAACACCATTAATATTAAGGAAAGGATGCAACAAGTTGTATTATAAGTTACCACTGTTTATAAAGATTCCTGCTATAATTCAATAAAAATTAAGTCAAATGAAATACTATTAAAATTTTAAAAATAGTCTACCATTTCAAGTTACAGTTAATTTCAAATAGCAGTTTTGCCAAAACAGTTGCAAAAATAATTTTTTAATCATTTCTGTCCCCCAGTTTTATAAGGAAATTCACTTATTTGGGTCATGCTAGGACTAAGTTTTCATTTACTTAAAAGGCAAGCTTACTGAATTCCCCACATATTCATATATGAACAAACCCATCTTATACAATGCTTTCTTGTGTGTGCGGTACAAAAGAAAAATGAAGCATATTCAGCTCTCCAATTAAATACAGGCATATCAAAATAACTAGAACAGAATTAGCTTCATCTATTACTCCCAATAAACATGATATTTCAAACAGCAAACCAATCACTGGGGGTGATTTGGGATGTGTAAACTTTAAGTTACAACTGATTGAGCAACTATGTCCTTTGGAAAAATGTCAGCTACCTAGCAGATCTAAGTAGCTAAAAAAATAAACAGGCATTTATTTTTATTTAACATAAAGAATAGCAAGTTTCCCACTGTTTTCAAATTCATTCTAAATAGCTAAGCAGTACTCATCAAGCACTGTGTTACAACCAGTTTTTTGCTCCAGGATTAGCAGTGGAAATCACTTGGGAACAAAGAAATGCAAGAACTATGTCTCAGCCAAACATTTATTTCAACTGGCTAATTTCTTTAAAAGCAGCTCTGAAATGCACTAAAAGATACTTATGTACCTAATTTAATCAGCCCAAATGTAATGATTGCTACAGCTTGCAAAGAAATTTAAGGCTGATATCCATCATTAAAAGCCCAATGACCTACTGAGAACCACCTCATTACTGACGACTAGACTCCATGTGCAATTAACTTCGGGGTACGTGGTTGGAATATCCATGTCATTCTGACATAAATGTCGCAACTCCAAATCCATCACTTGCCTCAGAATACACTATAACGCTTACAAAGAAAAAACACTGCTGCCTATATTTGGGAATCACTCACACGTAACAAGGACAGCCAACTACAGCATTTTTTATCATACTTAAATTAGTCGAAATATCACACACAGCACAAAAATATGAACTATAAGTAATAGAATGTATATTTTTAATTAAAAATAAATAAATGGCAATCACCTACCACAAAATTTGATAAAGTTTGCTATTTTTGCCATAATGAATCACTGGTATGTTGCTCACAGTTTATCATTATCTTTTGATACAAGATTTGAAAAACTTAACATGCGCATTGCGGAGTCTTTGCTCATTGACTGGAGTCATGTAAGAGGGGATTTCTTAGAAAGACATCTAGTCTCTCCTTAAAAGAGCTTAAACATCTAGTTTCTTGAAAACTTGTGCTTTAATATATGCAGTATTTGCACCACTAAAAGGAATCTGTAAGAAAGAACAAGACACTATTGGGTTTTATACTACTCCCCAGAAACTCATCATTTAGAGTTCTTGTATGTTGTTTTATTTTTCCAAATACTTGTTCAAACCCCCTTTATGCCCAAGCATGCAGTATTCTGCTTAAAGTGATTTTAGACAAAGCATTAGCCCTCTTATAAAAACAAATATTAAGTATGGAAAAGCTCTGCTCACAGCATGTAGTTCCATTTACTATTAGGACTATATGCTTAAACCCAATACACACACCACAGCTGACTAAAATGCTCAAATTCACTGTTTCCCTTTTACATCAAAGCCATTGCCTATTTTAAGCTGATACAAAGGTAAAAAAAAAATATTTTCCAATGTCTTCCATGGAAGACAACCATGTCACCCAGTGACTAAAGATTTGAAGGAGTAAGAATCAGTCCTTTTTCCAACTATGCCTATCCATAAAAAAGTAATCCTTCCAAGAAGTTTGCAATATTAAAACAATTTTCTCTCAAATCCTTTCCTTTGAAATTGGGCAGTGTTAAATCCTTTCCCTAGAGGACCAGATGCACACATTTGCTCTGGATATAAGCTAGTAACAAGACTCCATTGAACTTGATCGATTCAACCGCCTTCATTTCTGCTGTCTCAAGGACCTCTGCACTGCGCTCTGTCAGTGAAATTTTTATAACATTCAGAGTTTTTCACTTCACTTTTTAATTTAAGGATGTGGAAATATGGGAAATGTGGGCAAAGGCCAAGTGGAAAGAGATCTGAAGCATACACAGTATGCTCATTTAGGTTTTTGAGTAAACTCATTTAGGTTTTTTTTAAATATATATACAAGAGGCACCAGAGCTGATCCATTTGAAAAGCCTGCATTTATAAAATAAATCTGAATGAACAAAAGACATATTTGCTAATAACAATTCTTACAGCTGAATCACTTTGTGTCACAGGGAATAAAATCCATTGTTTGCTATTGAATTAATGAAAAAAGCAATGTGATTTAATAAATTTCAAAGAACATACCTCTAAGACAGACATGGGTATCTGTATCTACCGAATAAAAATAAATTTAAGCAATTACTGTATTAATATTAACACTCTACTTCAACATGTGGAATTGAGGTCCAAATGAAGTCACCAGGACTTGAGTGACACTGGGTATGAAAGTTGCCATTAAATCCAGTAGAGATCCCACTTATAACCATAGCAGTTTTAGCCTGAAAGTACTGCTTGTTTGGGGGGGTGAGGGGTGGTGGAGAGAGGTTGTTCTGAAGTTAAACACAAAAATTAAACTCTGAAATACAACTGTAATTCAAGTACATCATACCAGAGTTCCAGAACTAGAAAAAGTACTATCCAAATGAGATATCAGTTAGGATGTTACCTGACAACTGAATACTTCCTGAAGTTTGCACTGTTCGTCAAATTGCCCTCCAGGACTGATTTTCTGAACTGAGGAATGAAGACATTTCTCTTACCCAATGCTGATGCACTGATGGATGCGACAGAAAGTCTCAAATATAAAGAGACGGGCATTCTCAATGAAGTCCTCAAGGCATGCCACTAAGAAAAAATCATTCACAAGCACCTGCAAGTGTAAGCAGAGAGGGAACATGAGAGCAAACGTCAGTAGGAAGTCACTGGTAGACACGGACAGTAACTAAGAGCAGCCCACAGTACATCTAAAACCATCATTGCCATGTTCAAAGATGTGACAAAAAAGCTAGAGATTAGCAATACTTTTCACTGTTTCATTGTTCAGCATCTTACTAAATTTAAATGGCATACAACCAGGATCACTGAGGTCTGACTCAAGAAGAGAATAAGGTCATAACTTGACTGAAGGTGAAACTCTACTGCTGTCCAAACTACTAAAGATCCTTCCAATATAAAATTTGACTCTCCACTCATCTTTCACAACAAAAGGCAAATCTGAGCTTTTCTTCAAGCATTTCTCAAACTTTAATGGAAAATCTGAAGCTCAGCCAAATGCATGATTACCTATTTGTTTCTTCTTCTAGAACTTCTTAAATATAACATTATTATAACATTAAAGCTGTATCCATAACAGTAAGTCACATTTGAGTGTTACAAAATGAGTTGTCAAAAAACCCAACACCACCCAACCATGAATTAAAGCTGATCAGAAAACACTGGCAATGGAATTAAACACCACTTCAAACAAATTAGCAGCCCACTGTGAATTTTAGAGGTCTTTACTTAGAAGAAAAGGAGTCTTATAAATATCTTAAGTCTTACTGTTTCACATTCCCTCAGCTTCTTCTGCGCTCCATCAAAATCAAAGTTAACGTACAAGCATTCCACAAACTCTGTGATAGGGTCCCTGTATGTGTAAGACTCCTGTCAAAAAAAAAAAAAAAAAAAAGTCCAAATATCAACTGAAAAAAAAGCTGCAGTTCCCAATTCCGCTTATAAAAGCTACAGAAATGTGCTTCCTCCCAATAGTCTGGTTAAACAACCAGGGGTGTAGTTTCATCTTCAGCATTTAATGCTGCAATCTTCGGGTTAGGAAAGTGTCAAGAGACTAGAGCTGTCTCTGTATCAAACCTCCAAATTTCATAAAATATGATAGAATAGTCTTCCTAAATTCTGATTTCAAAGATGACTCCAACACCAAATCCTTCATACTTTAAACTGAACGATTATTTGATTTTCATGGACAATGCAGCTAACGAAAATGCTGCTTTCTATACACGAACTACTTCAATTTATTTTGTCATTACAGAAGTTACTCAACTTTCCAAGTAACCAGACAACACTACACCTACATACAATTGTGTAAATTCAGACGTAACAAACATCCCTTTAGATGTTTCTAATGCATATTTTAAGACATCTTAAACCAGTATGTATCAATATCTGCTTTAGCATACACTGAGATCAACAGATAAAGGGAATTCCTAAGAGAGATATTTTTCTGTATGGATCAATGTTATTTTTTTCCTTTCCCAAAGAACTGTATTTACAATTGCATTACTTAGGTTTAAAAATCAGTTTTTCACATAAGAATTACACTTGTTAACCATTATTTCAAAAATGGTCTTAGAATGAGCATCTCAATCTCAATAAACAACAAACTGCTTACCTATCAGTTCAATACTTGTAAAGATGTTGGAATTATAAACGATCTTTTTACTGCTCCTAGAGTAGTACTACATAAATTTCAAACCTATAGAACCTCTACCACATCATTATTTAGTATAATGAATCATATAGAGTAGAAGAGTACTACGAAATCTGATACGTGATTTCAAAACCAAAGTCTAAGTCGGAATTTTCAAAAGAAGTATCCTAATGGCGTGCAAAATTAAACAAAAGCAAGAAGCTGTAACATGTAACTTACCATAAGTATTAGAAATTCATATTATATTAGAAGCTCAATGTTGCAATCAGATTTTAGATAAAGATAAAAGATGAGTCACAGCACCACTGATTTATTGCTTATGCTACTTTTTGTGAACACTAATGCTTAAAAACAGATTAAGCTGTGGCTAAAATTTGATCTTTGTATTGACTGTGCTTTGCGCAGGTAGTTTCCCAAATACTTGAAGGAGTTATAACTGATTGCTAGCCTGTAATAACTGTACTGCCACATTTATGTGTATATATATATGTACACACACAGACACAATGTTTACTACACCATTATCAAGTGTTTGAAGTGTATTGGTTTGTATACAAGTGGCTTACTGATTTCAGATAAAAATCTCAGCCATAACCCCAGTGATTGCTACCAAGTAACCCTTTTATTGCCCTTCTCTCTATCCATCCTCATGTGACTGTGACAGCAGAACCATTTTCAAGAGAATGCCCGTGAACTCAAATCAACACACACAATTCAGTGGTTTTGAAATATAAGAAAGAACCCTTATTCATACAACAACTTATTGTACAGATAGTTGAAAAAGAAGAATCAGATCCAAAGCCATTTCACATCTCACTGAATTTTCAGTATTTAGTAATATAGAAAGTAAGGACTCTACTGCATGTATGTTTACATACTCATTAATACGAAAGGAGAAAAAAGATTATTTCATTCTCCCACTGACCGACATGCATTTTATTTCAGTAAAAACTTTCATTGGCAAAAAACAAGTTATCAAAATACCTCAAATCTTAACCCAGGTATATTACTAGAAGAAATTTATCATGAAGTCTCCTTACAAAAAGGGAGAAACCATCAGATCATGCAGTCCTTACCTGCTGAATAACCTTGACTAGATCTTTCAGCACTTGTCTACGTTTACGAACATCCTTATTTGTTATCACTGCAGTAGTCAAATATCTGAGGATATGTGGGCACATGGTCTGAATTGCATTGAGATACCTAGAAAGAAAAAAAACTCAGATAAGGTTCAGAACTCAAAGGTATACTGAAGTTTCTTGACGACACTAAAATGGGAGGAGCTGTTAACTCCTCAAAGGCAAAGAGGCCCTGCAGAGAGCTCTGACAAAGAAATCAGAGGTCTGGACAACCATCAACTCTATTATGTATAAAAAGGGCAAGTGTCAGATCTGGAACAGAGCAGCACTGCATCTATGTACAGACCGGGGAATGAGAGGCTGGAGAGTGGAAAGAGATCTCGGGGTCCTGGTCAACAAGTTGGATATGAGTCACAGTGTGTCCTGGCAGGCAGGGGGGCGACTGTGTCTTGGTGGGCATCAGACACAGAATGCCCAGCTGGGCAAGGGAGGGGACTGTCCTGCTCTGCTCTGGAGCATTTTGGTATTGGGTGCAGTTTTGGGTGCCACAAAGTAAGAAAGGTATCAAGCTATCGGAGAGCATCCAAAGGTGAGCAACAAAGTCTGCTAGATTTACATGTAAATCAATCCTCTCACAAAATAGGTATGGTGCTTCAATTCTCATTTTTAGCCTATGATTTCCCTCAAGAATCTGTTTTAATACCTTTCAAAAAATCAGAAGAGATTTTGCAGCCCTAAGCTCAGCAGGCTTGCATATTCATCACTGGCCTTCAATTTGATTTAAAGACCCCCATACAGTACAACACAACTTACTGCGGCTGATAGAGAAAAAGGTCAATGATGTTGTCTCTCCCTTTAGGATGATTAAAAAACACGAACAAAGACCAGTGGATGAGCCACGTTCTTTGCTGAAGAGACTGCAGTGGAGAGCTGACAGACTACAAGAAAACATAACATTGGTCCAAGTCAAACACAACACAAAGTTTCCTTGAATACTAACCCATGGAAAGCTGCAATTGCTCAAAATTTTGTTATTTTGCATCAGCTCTTTGTAACTGCCATCACTCTCAGGCTGAGTTTGACTTCCAGCTTTTTTGTCATCTCAATGATAAATCTACTGAAAGTTATAAGCAGGATGAATTTTCCAAAATTATATTCCAAACTGTTTCCTGAAATCTGCTTTTTTTTTTTTTATGGCAAGAGCAGAGATTTTAGCTCTCCAAGACCACTATACTAATTTAAGTTATTTCCCTTCTTAATTCTCAATTTTGTTTCTTGCATTCCCTCTTCAGATGTGATCTGAGTAACTAATTGGCTTTTTCACCTTTTCTGTTTTACTTCCTTTCAAAATCTGCACAAGATTTTTTTTGCCACAGACCCCCAGACAATGATGAAGCTCTATAAGCACTTTCAGAAAAAAAAAATAGAAATGTAATTACCTTTATTTAAACCTGCTGATAATGGACAAACAAGGGTTCAGCTCAAAGTACCTGTATTAACTCCAAATTTCAACAGCACTTCAAACAGACTACAAAACAAGCCACTGAGGATGAACTGACATGGCTGGTAATCCTCATTCTGAAGAGTAGGACAACAAACTGCTATGACTCCTAAAAAAATCTTGGGAGCTTAATGAACAGGTCAAATGTTCTATTATAACCATACAGAATCACAGACACAACAAAATTACAGAAGAAAATCTGTTAACACTAACTATCTGTCACAGAAACAAGGAAAGATGGGGGTACAGAAAAAACCCTGGTTTTTCAAGACTCCGGTTCATGAGAATAAAACTTTCACATCTCGAATATGGCCAGTGAAGCTCCACAAGCAAAGAGGAAGACTGAGAGGTCCCTAATCTCCCCAGTTGCTCTGTATTAGTACCGCAGCCCCACTCTCCCCTTAAGTTCTTAGTACTCATCTGAACTCAGGAGAGTTTTGCCAAGAAAGCTGAATTTGCTAAAAACCGTTTCCAAATACAAGCTGTCTTGCATTTTCTATCAAAAGCACTGTCTCTTCAAGAAATAACATGGTTTAGTTACATGCATTTTATTCTTTCCAGAAAACGAATCATACAAGTATCTAAAATTTAAGCAGCAATTTCACACAATGGTACCTTGACCTCAGACACATCCTAAAAATTTGTTTATTGGAAATATATTTGAAAATATAGATAAGAAGCTAAGGTGTTAAGAGGCAAGCAACTTGAAAAAGAATGTTTCATTATTTCTTCATGAGCATCCTTTGACTCTCCCACTGCCAATAAGAAAGTATCAAGTGAAAAGGAGGCAACCTACTCCTAAACAAGACTGCAAGTGATTTGTAATAAAACTTGAGTACTGGCACCTCTAACCTCTCACTTTGCTACAATGGCCAAGATTTTACTTACATTATTATCTATTGTCTCCTTTAGTCTTGTGAGATCTTCCATGGCTGCATCCCAATTCTGCATCAGGATTTCAGACGCCAGTTTTCCCCAAAGAGAACTCAAAGCATTTCTGTCTGTTGCTGGAACCTAGGTTCAACAACAGCAATAAAGTCACACTCTTAGTATTTTGTTAAAAATTATTATTTACTTTTAAAATTACAAAGGGTATTTTCTGGCAGTATTTTTCACTTACAAGATATAAATTTTGCATAGTCCTAATTCTCCAAATTAAGTGGGTTTTTTCCAGAAAAACAGTTTAGGCACAGAAAAAAAAACAACAAACCAGCAGTAAAATTTCCTAAGCAGAAACTAGGAAAGCCTGTCAAAGTAAGACAAAGATCCATGCCGCTGCATTTTAAGTTAAAAAAAAAAAAAAAGGCTGAGCACCAGATGACACACTGGTTCCAATTTATTTTGCATTTTCTTTTTTTGTTCTACCATACAAACATGCTTCTAAACTAGTAAAACAAGGTTATTACAAGGCAGGTTCCTGAAGAACTGAATAGTAGGTAACCACCTTCAAAAAGCTAGCATTCCAAACTCTTCCTGCTAATGCCTTGCCCAGAAGTGTACTTGTTACAGAAATGACCAGTGGAACTTGAAGTTTGCAGCAGGGAAACTGCTTCCTGGACTGGCAGTCCTAAGGTCAAGCTGTGTCAGTTTTACACAGGAATGAGCTGCACTGTGTCATTCACATGTCAAATTCTGTTCTCAGACTGGTTACAATAGTTCTTTCACAGACTATGTTTCATCACACAGGGCTTTTAAACAAATCTTCTCCCATCAGAATTAGTAACAAAAGCCTTACACTGAGCTATTATCAGCACATCATCAGTACTTCATTTTTTGAGGTTACTTGACATACAAGAATATAATGCTAGGCCCAGAAAAAAGGTATGAAGAATTAAGGACAGTAGCCCACAAACCTACATATCTAACTTCCATTTCCTCTCTCGGCACATAAAAGGAACCTATAACACTGAAAGTCAGCTTTAGCATCAAAAGTTAGATTAATAATTCAACTCATTCCTACTTTAAGCCCTATTCTTCTGGTTAAAGATACATTTTCCAATTTTTCTTCTTTACTTATAGTCAATTACAGAAATTTTTGTGGTTTACTCTAGCAGTATTTCAGAGAGTTAAGATTACTTTTAGATGGGAATAGAAACTAGCAAGGAAAAAGCATCAAGGTTTGAACCACTAAATGTTTTCAGCAATCACTGCGCAAATCTCTTGAGATACTGACTTACAAACTGTGTATCTTCCAGGCAGCCCAGGTGCCAGCTCAGTAGACACTGAGTCGAGAAGGTTCAAATGCTCTGTGTTGGTTCCAAATCACTTAATTAGAGGTAGCTATTCACAATAACTGCTTTTAGGTACTGCAGCTGTTCCAGCAACATTATCTGGATTTTCAAGCAGTTACCTTAAATTTCCATTTGTAGTAAAGCAGCACATTCACTGACCACCAACAATAAATTTACTGTGCTGATATTCTTACAAGACATCAAATCTTTATTCTCAAAATTCACTCCCACCAGTAACAAATGATATGAATTACAACAAGATGAAAAGAGTTGCTTCAGAGATGATGGATCTGGTTCTACACTTATCATCTGAGCTGTCTACATTTCACAGGGAGATGACTTATACTCCTAAATCCATCACAGAATTCAAGAGAGGACAGATGAGAGTTTGGATAAGAAGCTGGCAGCTCACCATTACCACCAATTACATTCAGTGCACCTGCAAGCTTTTCACTGCTGTTGACTACATCTGTGCACAAAATCAAATATTCTTAAAAACAAGTATGCATTTCATTGTATTCTATAATTAAATATTACAAGACATACAAATCTAAAGAACAATTCTGAGTTCTACTTGGCAATAACAGAATTGCTGAACAACAGTGATGATTATTAACCATTACTGTAAACTTTGGCATACAGTAATTGCCTCAAAAAACTATAAAGTACTATATGCTAAGAATGAATATAGACAATTTACTGGTTGAAGTATTTCATTGAAAATAACACCAAATAAACAAACAAAATAAATAAAACCCCAAACCAACAACCAATCAAAACTTACCAGAACCCTAAAGAAGTAGAGGTATTCTGCAGCTCCTGAGTAGTTACCACACTCATACTGGAATTTTGCGTACCTGTAGAGTGTATCTAGGTACTCCTGCCTAAACTGAAAAGGAACACAATAAAACCTTTTATTCATTAGGAAAAAAGACATGCTGTCACAAGCCAAATTTAATAGCAGAGTAAGATTTAAAATCTGTAGTTTTCAAAAGACATTGTACATGGAAATGGAAAAGACAATAGGAAACTATTATGCTCTCAGTCCATGCCATGCGATGAAAGTTTATACCAATACTGGAAAAAGGTAAAATCTTGCATTACAAAGTAAAGCACACCTAAGCTACACAGGTGCAGCCAGCACTAAGTTTCAGCTTGTTTGTTTGTTTGTATAACAATTAAAAGTTCAAAGGCTTAACTACATTAGTATTAAGAATTCTATCTGCTAGCTACATTGACAGGGGACAGGACAAAATGCTAGGCCAGACTTGGTCAAAACACTGTCAGCTGTGAGAGAGGTTGGGTGGACATGCTTAGAACTGAATTCCAGCAGATACAACACTTACCCCATGCTTCTCAGCTAAATAATCAAACAGCATCCGACCATCTCTATAATAAAAGGAGAGAAAGCACTGTTTTTACAAAATAAATTGATAGCCACCTGCAACACTACACATTGCAACACAATTTTAAAGGTAAAACACAAAAAATTGAGCATGAATTTAAAGTAACATTCCTCCACTTGCTCAAAAGTAGCTGCAGTCGTATATTACTGTGTCACGTAGTTTCAAAAATCTTAAAATTATTCGAATTTTAAGTAATAAATGCCACCTGCAACAGTAACTACAGTTAAGAAAGAGTGGAAGGTTGTTTTAAATTTGAAGGCATCCTTAGCTTTCAGTACAAAAGTTAAATTCTGAATTAGAGCTCTTCCCACTCTCATGTTCCAATTTCAGAGCAGTTACTCTAGACAACTTCGATTTCAACAGCATGGGAAAAAAATACCAAAGACCACAGTAAATAAAAGTAGAAAGGAAACTTATCCTACTGCTAGCACTGAGACAGTGGTTCACAAGAATATCTCTACCACAGCAAATATGAGCAGAACCATAAAAAAAAAAAAATCATACTATTAAGTTCTAAACATCTATGATCACGTGATTTCTGAAGACTGTTTTTTATTTAGCATTAGTACTAAAAGAACAAGCTGTATTACCTAGATCAAAGAGAAGTTTAAGCCTCCAGGAGGCAAGCCGTAAATTCCCTGGGACAAAGATACGGTATACAAGGAGTATTTTCCCATTTACTCTGAAATCAACTGACTGCAAAGATGTGAGTGTTTAATTAGAACTTATGGCACAGGGAAATGGCAAATTGCCAAGTGAGTCAAGAATGACAATCCTCAGTCTTACCTCTGAAAGCAATTATATAATCTCATGGATTTGTTCCAGTAAAACATACTTCAAGGATGAGGAATACTGACTGAAACTCTGTCATTTTAAAGTCAAGTTGCTCCAACAGTTGCTTAGAGAAGTGAAATGTTTTGGCTTATTCTTGAAAGAACTTCTACCTGCAAAATCTTATTTACACATTACTTCCCAGAGTTGGATGATCCAAATAGTACCATCATGGATCAAAAGTGATGCTTTATAGTCCCAGTAATATGCAGCTATCTGAATTTGATACAGATTCAAAATTACCAGCAGAAATTCCCAGAAGAATTGAAACTTCTTTCTACTATCAGCACACTACTCAGGTCTAGATAGATGGGAGTGTATTTCAACCCAATTCTACCCATTACTATCTAACCCCAATAACCTGGATTAGAACTACAGCTGAACCAATAACCAAAACCAGGATGTCTAATACGTGAAGTTTCCACATATTTTACGAACACAAACCCCATACCACTTCTAAAACAAAACTTGCTGCAGATGAGTAGCAGGGCTAATACTCTATAGCATTAGGCAAGTTATATTCCGTGCATTTATTAACTCTTGCTCTCAAACACGGCATTTCCAATTTGAAGTACATTCTATTGACCAACCTCTGTGAATCAGAAGTCAAGTAACAGAGCACATTTCCCACAAAATGCTAGTATTTTAGTAACATTTTTCTAGGCCAATTATTATAAAAAACTGGCTAAAGACAAAGCAAAAATTGGACAAGACCATTGTATGTTCAATTAGATTTGAATAGTTGTGGAGGAAGACTTTTCTTTAAGACAGGCTCAATTGCCAGAGTAACTGGCACCTTCTCTTTCAAAGGTGTACCTCCAAAAGCAAGCAACTCCTGGCTTTGCATAATTACAAGTCATAAACAAATGCAATTTCTTTTCTTTATGTAATTATCTGACATGAACATCCATCCTGAAATCAGATAAAAAGGCAGCTTACTTAGTTAACAGTGCTTTTACAGAAGAAGCTGAAGTATGTTCTGGTGGTATCAGGATAGAAAATAAACTTCTGACATGCTGCTAAGCTAACAGATTTCATAATTCCTACTGACATCTTGTTAGGTGTGTGCATTGAGACATAACATACTGTGCCTCACCATTTCAGCACCGACCAAGATCTAAATTAATCTACAGCAAATTCTGAAAACAATGAGAAGAGTGGAAAAAAGAACAGATGCGAGAAAAAAGTATTATGTGTATTTGAAACAGAGTAAATCTAATCAAGCTCCTCTCCCTTGGGGGACCCATATCCTTCACGGGTTTTGTTCATAAAAAAGGGACATTCAGAGAGAAGATTTCTGCAGACTAGAAAGACAAGTTGGTACATTAAATACTTTTCTAAGAAATTCCAGAAGTAATGGTCCAGCCCTCCACATCGGTGGATGCATAAAGCTTGCCAACAATAAACCAAAGTACAGGCTTCACCTTCAAATTCAAGTTAAGCCATAGGTTCTCTCTCTCTGATACAGTATGCTCTATTTAAAAGTTTAACGCAGGTAAGGCTGAAGAAGGGGTCCAGCTAATATTCCAGTTTGTCAGACATATTTACAAAAACAGTAACAATGAACTTAGCAGTTCATTGAGCAGAACTCACTGAGCAGTAACCTTCCTATGTAAAGGAAACAAGGAATACTTTATGCCAAACAAACATCTGCCCATCTCTCTGCTGAAGAGGCAGTTACTCCTCAGTGACTACAGCTGAATTCTTTCCTATAGAGCCCAATTCAAGCTTAACCATGGTGAAACTCTGATAGACCTTAGATACAATGTGCAGACAAACTCATTCTACTTGATTTACTCCATACGAAAATTTAAAAGAAATTGGATGCATCTTGAAAAACCATTATGAGCACTACCTTACACCAACAACTTGGAAGAGTTTGGGGGTAGAGCAAGTAAGCAGGAAACGGACAGAACACCCTAAAGAAATATGTGCTCTGAGGCTGAAGGGATGCTCATCCACCAGGCCTCTCAGACTAATATACACTCCATAATCTTTTCTGGAAGGCAGAAAAGAAAATATCAACTGTTTCAGCCTGTATTTTCCCTCAAAAAGCCCTAAATCCCATCAAAGCCAAACAAAAAAGCGCCTGTGATTGGACTGCACTGGATAATCACTGTCACTTATACCAAGTTGATTCACAAACAATAAAAACAATAGATGTCTGTTGCACAACAAGGAAAAGCACTGAAAAGAGCGAACTGTGTCCAGCAATTTCAATCACCTGATCACCAGCATTACTTAAATACTGTATGAAAATAAAAATGTCTTTCTTGCAATTAGTACACAGAAGGTATCCCAAGCAGGAACACTTGAGACGTACCAACAAGCGATCCTGACCAATTATGTTAGAGATTACCTAGTGGACTGCATTTGCCTCGTAGTCTCTGGATCCTCAAACATCTTGACAATAGGTTCTGTTTCAGCTTGAAGCTGCTTCAGCTGTGCAACGACAGTTGTTCTTTTCTCACGCAAAGCTGAACACACAAACAAAAACACTTTAATATAATGCTTTAAGATTTTCATGAATCAACCTGTAATTACATGGTGCTGACACTTGAACACATCTTCCCAATTCCTATCTCACCTGTCCTCTCAGTCAAGTCTCAAACCCAGGGGTGTATAACAATGCTGTCGCTTAGTAAAACCTTCTAACATTTGGTTCTTTTCCTCCTGAATGGAGGCTACCAGAGAGCAGGTACAGCTGGAGCAGAGTCTGTAGTAGACAAGGTATTTTCAGGCTTCCACTAAGGGAGAAAAAACCTTTAACTGAATTCACTTTTTCCAATTAAACTTGCAAAAAAGTAAACAGGCCAATGATATCACAAAGACTGACTTTCTTCTGACTGATCATCAGGTTCTGAAACTTGGAACATACTTAACTAAAAATTGACAGGAAAAATTTCAAGCAGCTCAACCTGCAAAATTACAATTTTGAACACTCTGCGCTTAATGGAAACATTAAGTCCTCTATGAAAAATTGTTAGGAAATTCAACTAGGAGTTTTAGGGTGATTATTTTACACAGACCCCAAATTCCTCACCAAGAGCTAGCAATGCAATAAAATAAAGACTTATATAAAATTCAGAGAAGTGTATATGTTTAAAAGAAATTAAAGAAAAATCACCCTGACATTGGCTAAGTGACCCAAGAAAAACACGGGACCAGAGAAGCCAAGCCTAAATCCCAGGAGATAAATGCAGGAAACTGTGAAAGTGAACCACACACCAGAACACATAATGCCACAGTGAACAGAGTCGACATTTCTTTCATGATTTGACTACAGAGATATTTGAACAGGACATCCAAGGTGGCTAACACCATAAATGGTGGTGACCCAACCTAAATATAAGAACAACTTGCCTGACAGGAAATGTTCCAATAAGGAGAAATTATCTCCACCTTCAGTTGACTCTTGAGATTATAAAAGAGGAAGAGGAAACAGATGAAAGAGAAAACATTTGGTTCACTTACTAAGAATACGAAAATGTTTTTCTGCGACATCTCCTGGGTGTGTAATTGTAAGTTGATCTCATGGAAGACAAGACAAAAGCAACTATAAATTGTGCAGGGAAATTTCTAATTATTGCTGTGTAAGTGAACTTAGTTTTGAGTACTTTAAACAGTGAAGTCTTAAAAAAGGATAGTGTAAACTTGTAATGACATGACACCATGACACTTGTAAACTTGTAATGACATGACACCAGTGATTCCACAAGTAAGAACCACCTGTCCATACACACATCCTGATGTGTGTAAGTGCTGATACAAGGAGGTGACACACAACAGAAAGATCTCAGAAGTTAAGGCCTTGGCATAGGAAGATGCGCAAGCAAGCACTCTGAACAATGGACTCTGTGAAAGAACTAGCTCTGCTTATGTCAATTTAATAAAAGCCACAGATCAAACAACGGTAAGTCATTGTAAAAAAAAAAAAAAAAACCAAAACAAAAAACCCCAAACCACCAAAACCTGCCAAACTAATGACGTAAAATCTTGAGAGAAGTACTGTTTTTCTTACTCTTTTCAAACAAGTGTGGAAATTGGTCTGTAATGAAGGCAGAGCTCCCCAAGGGAGCAAATTCATTCAAGTTTCTTGCAGCTGTGACCTTATGAAGTTATATTCTAAGGCAATCTGCTTAAGTAATTGCCTACAATCAGAATTCTGAAAACACTCGGAGTAGTTACTTCGTGGAAGTCTGCTAGAATTGCTATTTCTTGCGTTGTTTACTTCTTTAGTATTTTACTCCTTAGTTACTACTGATAACAGTAATATTCAACAGTTTAAAAGAGCTGAAGCAGGGAAAGAAACAGAAATACCTATTCAGCTTAGACTTTTCTTTTATAGCCTTGATACAGCCTGACTTTTTTCATCAGTAGAACTGCTAAGTAACCTAACGGTGAAGCTACTATGACAACTGTTTGTTAAATTACTGAAGTGAAAGGCTCTGGTTCTCATTACATGTTCCAAGTCCCACGTGTCACGGTACACGTGCCCATAAAAACACCTAATACTAGCACAGACTTGGTCAAAACATGGACTCCAGCGTCCATGAGCCCATCTGGTCTCTTCCTCCAAAGAGGCAAGCAGCCACCTCTGCAGCTTCAAGAGCCTGAAAAAAGCAAGACCCAGAGGAAAAATGCAACAGCACCTAAGTCTCTTCCTTCTAAGATGCAGGCAAAATAGACTGTAGTCCCAAGAGCTAAAAATAAGGTGAGGAATTCCTCAACATGAAAAAAAGATGGAGAAATAGGAAGCCAGTGGATATTGAAAGACTAGGTCATGAAGAAAAACAAAACGAAACATCTAATCCATAAAAAAAGAACTGGGACGAAACTCCTTAAAATCAAAACGCCCATGAAGGATGGAAATCAGACAAAGCTAGGTAATCTAATTTTCTCCCCATTCCCAAATGCTCCTCGAGATGATAGAAATTTAAGTAGTAAAGAAAGAAGTTATCAAAATGATGAATAAGATAGTAAGAGATCACATTCATTATAATCCTTAATTTATTTCCTTCTAGAGAAGCAGCAATTCTTCTTGACAAACTGGAAAACACACATTAAAAAAAAAGTTTCTTTCTCCAAAGTCTAAAAATCAGCCACAGACAGATCAATGGAATTATTTACAATGCAACTCCAGTCTTAACATACTGGATGCTTTAAAGAAAAAGTCACCAAATAACACCAAATAACTGTACAAATGTTTGACAGATGAAAAACTACTGCAACTCAATTAGGCTGCACCTTTAAAGTGCTTGAAATTACTAAATCAGCGTTGAAATACTTAAGAGGTCACCCAAAGGTTAAGTTCCTGACAGAGCAACAAACCCAAACTTCCCAGGATTAGGGCTTTCTATTTGTCCCAGTATTGCACATCCTTTTGGTAATGCTGAAGTTAAACAGTACTCTAGTTTTTGGATGCAACAAGCAACTACCACCAGTTATTTATTATTTTAGACAGAAAGGTTGCAAAACAAGCTTCCATGTAAACGAGCAGCTTACCATGAGGAATTTCATCGGAATAAAGATTTTTGTACACATCCATAGCAAAATCCACCATGTTGGTATCACTAAGGAGATCCAGTTTTCCTTGGAGCAGCTCTTTTTCATTGTATATCTGAAACAGGAGTTGTTAATGGATTAATCTGAACACTTTTGAAGAGTTTCAATTACATATTACTTTTATGGCAGTTAACGGACTTCTGTAGAATTGAATTGTTTTAAATATCAAAACTCACAGCCCTGTCATTAAGAGTACTTACTATAAAGTCTCTATACATTTTCAGTCTTGACAAAACACCAAATATTTCCTGCTATCTATGAAAGCAGGTACTTCAATAGCTAATTAGAAGTCAAGTAACATTAGTTTCTTAGCAGGAATAGTAATTCCTATTGCAAAATTACATACGTATTTTGAAAAATAACAAAACCTTAATCATTGTTTTCTTTCAAAGTGCTGAATACTTTCCACAAAATAAAATGCTGAACAGTGAGGACTAGCTAAATTATTTCAAGTGGATTTCAGAAGAGATGCACAAGATTAAATGTACAATTTATTTGAAGTGCAGATTTATCTAAAATATGTTGCTAGGCCTATTGCATAAGAACAAACTTAGCAAGGCCATGTAATTGGATGGTGTACTTTTAAACTTCTCAGATTGTTTAGCAGTGAGTTCAAACTACTGTTAAGCGTTGAAAATGTAGACGAAGGCCAAATCCAGTATATTCCTCAAAAACACATTTGCACAAGAGCCAAATTACAACTCACCACACCACATTTGTGGACATCTCAGCTATAGAATCTGTAGAAGTTTAATTCAGCTCTGAACATTGTGTTGTTCAAAATTAATACTCCAAAATTAACTGTTTAATTAACTTCAGATGACTTAGAAATGCTAATGCAAAAATGCCTCCAAGATGATAGGCACTAAGAAAACTCCACATGCTAGGCATGACGGCTGGTTAGGTCAAGTTGTCTCAGCACGGTTCATTAGTTCCTTTCTGAAGGCTAAAATAGGACCTTCTTTAAATTTCAAGCTTATATAGCTTTATATGTTTTCTTCCATTTTAAAATAGTTTAGACTGATGAGAGTTTAGTCTCAAGTATCTGAAGCACTCGTCTGAGGTATCTCCAGCATTACTCGGTTCTTTATAGCAATATAGCTTAAAAACATACATAGACAAAGCAGGGATGATTCCAGAAAAGACTTATATTTGTTTCCAATACAATTTCAAATTAAAATTAACTCATTATCACCGGCGTAACCGCACAGACCGCTCTGAGTCCCGGCTGCAGGACGGCCCGAGGACCAAGCGGGGCCATCGAGAGTGTCCCAGGCTGAGGGACTGCGAGCTGCGGCTGCAGGGGAGAGCTTTGACTGCTCCTTTCTCCGACTGTACGTGAGGGAAAGACACTACACCAAATCCGAGGAGGGAGAAAGTGCAGGAATTCTGCGCCGCCTCACAAGCGAGGGGCCGAGGAGCGGCGCGGAGCAACCAAGGAGCGGCTCCCTCAGGCCTCCTCTCGGCTCGGCTCTGCTCCCGCCCCTCCCTGGGCAGCCCCGCACGCTGCGCCCCCGGCCTCACACGGCCCAGGAGCCCCCAGCTCCTCCCTACGGAGGCTCCGAATCCCCCGCGGGCCGCGCCCGGCCCGCGCAGCGCCCAGGCCACGGGAGGAAGCCACAGCCGCGGCGCACCCGGGCCCACGGGAAGCAGCGGCACCTGGCAGCAGGGCCTGCCGCTTTCCCGCTCCCGCAGCCGGCTTTCCCACCCTTCGGAGAGGCACACACCTCCTTGACGGAGAGGAATTCCAGCAGCGGGAAGACCAAGTGGCGGTCCAAGAAGTGAGCGATCCTGGTGGTCAGGTCGTACTCCGCCATCTTGGCGCCGGCACAGAGGAAAGGCCGAGGCGCGGCGCGGCTCTTCTGGGCTCTGCGCCTGCGCGGCCCCNTTTGTGTTGTGAGCGTGACTTGATCTAGATCTCATCTGGTCATGAGAATCTGAAAAAGGTCTAAGCTGTCCTTGGCGCCAAGTGAAAAGTTTGTTCAGGTTGGTCCGTGTTGGCCAAGCTCTCCATGGTGCCAGATGAGACAGAAGGCTGGGGAGCTGCTGACAATGGCTTACACGGGGAAATCCAAGCAAGTGCAGAAATGTATTGCTGAGTTCAGCAAGAGAAATGGAAGAGCCACTAATGCCAATGATAACTTGCATATTTCTTGTAGCCATGGTAAGGAAGAATTGGTACTGGCTGCCCAGGGTAGCGTTTGAGTCCCCATCCCTGGCGATACTTAGAAGTTGTGTGGATGGAGCACTTAGGGACACGGTTTAATGGCGGACTAGATCTTAGAGGTCTTTTCCAACCTAAATGATTCTGTGGTTCACCATGTTAATTCACCAGAAAGATAAAAGGATTCTTTTCCTGTTACACTTCATAAGTTTTCTAGTGATTTTTGTCACGACACACAGTTGAGTTCATCAAGTCAAGCCTCATCTCTTCTCATACAGCATGACTAAAACCTTTGTTGTCATGAGGAAACTTTTCCTTTAATGAGCAGAAGCATAATAATTTGTGTAATGATCCATACATGGATGACTATGGTTGTGGTAGTGGAATAGCATGTTAGTATAGGTGTGTAGTACAGGTTAATTTTAGACTTGGATGGTTTGTTTTAAATGTAAATGGGAGGTGAGGAATAAGAAGGTCATAACATTGACTAAGCCATTATTCAGGCAGCTAGTGATGTTCTCCCCACCTTAACAGAACGATGTTAAGGGCTGTAGGATTAAGGATGTGACAGGCTGGTTTTTAGAGGTAAGACTTCATTGCATCTTAATGATTCCCTGTAAGGGAAAAAAAGTATGCGGCATGAATTAAGTAAATCTTCATGTGACACTGAATTGTTAACACTTTCATATAAGTCTGTGGTATGTGTAATTTTATATTAGTAATACTCGTCTCAGAACATCGTCTATGAGAAAGAATCTCTTTTTATCTGCAAGAACACCTTATATTTTTTATAGTAGTTGTAGATACTGTTTACTTTGATAGCTACATATCACTGATGACATACATAATCTCTAATGGTGAAAACTATCCTCCTGAATTATTTTTCCCATAATAACAATGTGAGTTTCACCAAGGCCTGTTCAAACTTGCCACTGGTTTCTCCTCCTGACAGTCAGATCTCAGAGCTGCCAGCAGAAGCCAGGCTGTGGAGTTGCCAGTGGAAGACCCTCAGCACTGCAAAATGCTAAAGCATTCAAGGCCCTGTGCAGTACTTGGCTTTAGCTGATGAGTGACTGTCTGTAAGATACAGGTACAGTAATGAGTGAAAAGGTGTAAAGAACTGGCTGGGGAGAGCCTTTTAGAGAAAGACCATTAAAACAGTACTGTGGCAAGGGAAGTATCAGGAAAATTGTTTTAAATTCCCTAAGTGAAACATACTCTGTGCTGAGGATTACTGTTTTAAGAAGGGGGTGTCTAACTGCTTTAGCTGTATCAGCTAGTGAGATAGATATTCACCCTGTTGGTGAAAATTTTTCTAAAATACATGTAAGCTTTCATGGCAAAATAGTCTTAGCCAGTCTTAACTGAATAACAGGAAATGTGAGTTTATTTTGAACTCTTGTACAGACACCTGACTGAGGAATTATACAAAGTGTAGTACTTCTAGGCCAAATTTCATTTTTGACACAGAACAGGCTTGAAGCTGAAGTCATCTAACCTAGTGAAGTACTTCCCTTCTGGAAATTCAGTCCACTGTAGTTAAGATTCTTAGCACCAGTGTACTTAAGAATGCTAGTTTGGTTAATGAAATAAAAGCCATTTGGCTAGAATTATCTAGAAGACTATCCTAAATAAATCAACAGGAATGTATCTTGCTTGGGCTAAGTCTTTTGATTTCATAATTCCTAAATAGTGAGGAAATTTTATCTGAAGGATTCTGTTTACATAATTGGTTGTCATTTATCTTATTGTTAACATGACAGTGAAATCCAACATTCTTTGGATTGTTAGAAGTAAATAATCACTAGGAAATCATATTTAAGTATTTTTGTGTCTCACATTTTAAAAGAGGATTTGAATCTATTGACTTCTTCCACATCCTTGATATGATTAAAACCTTATGTAACTTGTTTGGGGCTTTTTTTTTTTCGGTATTTGTAATTCAGAAATTATATTTCTATCTTTTTTCTTTTGACTTTGTATCTGAAAACAATTTTAAAATCCTGCATTCCATAAATATTTTTTACAGTGCTTAAAACAGAAATATTTCTAAAATCGAGAATGTATCATCTAGAGGAATTCAGTGCTATCAACTATTTCTGGATAGCATTCAAATTTACAAAAAGGGTATCTCATAATTCAGCTGAATCATCATAGAAACCATGATTATGTTGATGTGCTATTTAAACTATTTGGAAAAAAAAATGAGGAAACATGAGAGTCCAAAATGAAGGTATTGGAATGTGGTCCAGCGGAAAAGGACCTGGGGGTGCTGGTTGACAACAGCTGAACCTGAGCCAGGTTGTGCCCCGGTGGCTGAGAACACCAGTGACACCTGGCCTGGATCAGCAATAGCGTGCCCAGCAGGAGCAGGGCAGGGACTGTCCCCTGTGCTGGGCACTGGTGAGGCCACACCTTGAGTGCTGTGTCCAGTCCTGGGCCCCTCAGTTCAGGAAGGACATTGAGGTGCTGGAGTGAGTCTGGAGAAGGGCAGTGGAGATGGGGAAGGGTCTGGAATACAAGTGCTATGAGGAAAGGCCAAGAGAGCTGGTGGGACCTTATCACTCTCCACAACTCCCTGAAAGGAGGGTGTAGCCGAGTGGGGTTGGGCTCTTCTCCCAGGTTACAAGAGACAGGACAAGAGGACACAGTCTTAAGCTGTGCCAGGGGAGGTTTAGGTGGAACATTAGGAAGAATTTCTTCACAGAAAGGGTGGTTTGTTACTGGAATGGGCTGCCCAGGGAGGTCATGATCGCTGTCCCTGGAGGTGTTTAAGGAAAGACTGGATGTGGCACTCAGTGCCATGGTCTAGTTGACATGGTGGTATTTAGTCATAGATTGGACTCAATGATCTCAGAGGTCTTTTCAAAGCTGATTCATTCTGTGATTCTGTACCACATTATAACTTTATAATTATTTGATACATTTTTTCTGGTTTAAGAACACTGAAGAACTTTTCTAATATAATTATAATTAAATTAGGGGAGTTACTCTGCATTTTGCTACTGGAACTAGGATAAGCAGGTTTTCCTCACCTGAAACTGTGAACATATTAAAAAGCCAAGGGCAGCAATGATTACCTGATGGTACTTTACCAATGGGCTCTAGACAGTGTTAGGCTCTATCCTCAACTTTCAATGTGATATTTTCTGTCTTTCTTAACGATTTCTCTTATTAAAAAACCCAAACAATTTATGAAGCTATGGTGTTGCAAGGTTGACTGATGATTTGAATCCGGTGAAGTCAGTCAATCAGTTCTAATACACTCTCTATCAAGGTTCCAACCAAACTTAGGTTTTTGTAAAACAGGTAAATAAAATACTAGTCTGTCACAAAGGTGATTAGGAAGAACAAGACAAAGCAAAAAGATCATTATTGCATGGGGAAAGGTGGTTTATGTTTACACTGCACTTGTAAAAAAAAAATTCCCTTTCTCACAGCTTATACTTCCAAGATACTGTTGGAATAAAAGTTTTAAGAGGTGAATCTCCTACAAATGCAGATCTCTGTTGACTAATATCCTCTTAAAGGTTACATCAGGCATAATATACTGACACATGATGGGGATAGAATTATAATTGTTAAGAAAACCGTATAATATGGGCTTGTTCTTGGTCTATTACCTTGGTTTTTTTTAGAGACTATAGTAGTATGAAAGCAATGGAGAGGGGAGCCTTTTATACAGGAATAGTCCCTTCCTTTCCACCCTAAGGTACAGTTTTCATTATCTTCCTCATGGTAACAAGAAAAGATAGAAGGAAGTATAATTTTATTTAAAAATAACACATGCATCTCAAGTGTTACCAGCTTGTCCATTTCTATGCTTTCAAGAGAGACTTTAAATGCTTGTTGTAAGGCAGAACTATTCCTGGGAATTACGGAATACTTCAGTAAGCTTAGCTGGATTGCTAAGGAATAAATGAATTTGGCTCTCTAAGTATGACATAGTGTACTTTAAATATACAAAACAAGGCAAAGGAAATTGTAAGTAAAGCTTTTTATCCCAGAGTATTGGAATCAACGAAGAAGGGCATAATTTAATCTCAGATATTTATTATTGGTGATGATGGATAAGCATGGAAGAAACCAGCTTTGCTTTCCAATCCCAAGCTGTTCACAGGAGAGAGATTTGAAGAAAAACCATTGGAGTTCAAGTATAATTGAGCTGGAGATCAGAGAAAAAAAAAGAGGCTTTTTAAAATAAGCATGTTCTAAAGTCATTTTTCAAAATAGCTTTATACATTAAGAGGTACATTAAGTCATGCATTAAGTACCTGGAAATTGTTCCCTCTTTTGATTTATTAAAAAAAGAAGGAAAGGGAAATAAAAAGGAGGGGGAAAAGTGAAATTTCCTAGCGGGAAAGATCTTTAAGTGTTGTATCCTCAGGATATTTGGGAAAAATAGTTGGCAATTATGAAAAAGCTTATGAAAAAGGAATATAACAACTTGTAGTGTGCAACTTGTCCAACAACTTGTAGTGAATATTATTTTCACAGAATCACAGAATAATCTGAGTTGTAAGGGACCCTCAAAAATCATCAAGTCCAACTCCTGGCCCTGCACAGGACCATACCCAGAAGTCACACCGTGTGCCCAAGAGCATTGTCCAAATGCTGCTTGAACTCTGTCAGGTTGGTGCTGTGACCACTTTCCTGGGGAGCTGTTCCAGTGCCCAACTGGAACAGCTGGGGGAAGCACTTTTTTCTAATATCTAGGGTAAACCTCTCTTGGCACAACTTCAGTCCATTCCCTTAGGTCCTGATAACTTTACCTCTGAGAAGGACTCTACATGCCAATAAGCAGAGTATACAGAATATACAATATACAGAACCAGCCGTTACTGTATATTCTTTTTGTGTCCTTGACTGTTGAATCAGTTTAGGTTCAACTATGAAATATTAAGCAGTTATGGAATGATTGTACATGAAAATCTGAGTTGAAGGTGATATGTACATCAGTAGACATTTTAAAACAATCGTTCGAAAGCCATCTGAAGTTGATATAAATCTGGTTATAGGCACGAGTTTCATGACTTCTGTTTCAGATACAGTTTCTGCCTTTGGATTTAAATACTTGCTTCCCTTTTCATTGTTCAGGAAATGGAGCTTGAAACTATCTTAGCATAAGACCTCCAAGTTTCAATATTTTAAAATCTTTTAAAAACCTTTTTAATTCATAGAAAATTGAGAGGATTTTTTTTTTGTGATGACTTTGGTAAAAGGGTTGTAAACTCTAAGCTTTATGTAGCAAGTGGGTACATTTCTTGAAATGTAAGATTTTCTCTGAGCTTTTTCTGAGTAAAGGAGGGTAAAATAATTTTTTTTTCACATTCATGTATGTGAGATAGGACCTGCAGAAGTTTACCAGTTTCTGTGGAATTTTTTTTCATTATATTTTCATCTTTTATTGTATTGTAAACTTTTTATTACTGCTTCATTTACTACTGCATTAGTTTTTATTTTATTACTGTGTTATTGGTCATCTTCCTTTTAGTAATTATGACACTTTATGGATACTATATTGCTCTAATAAGGGCTGCAAATGCGTAACATTCACACCCTAAATTTGACCCCTAAGTACAGGATTCTAAAGTACCTGAGCAAAGGTAATACCCAAATTTAACCACTGTATGCTCTGCTTGCCCTCTAGGTTCATTAGAATCTGGTCAGCTCTGACCCAGAAGTCCACAGCTCTTAACATAAGCATGACACAACCTTCTTAGAAGCCCTGCTAACTGGAACACAAATAGATAGATCAATCCCACAGTAAATTAATGCTCAGTTAAGCTATCGAAAGAGCTCAGGGGGAGAAGCAGGGAGGAACAGGGAAAGAGAGATGTATAATGCTTCATACATGCTCCATTTTTTTTAGGTACAGAATCCGTAGCTCTGTAATCAGGTGGTGGACCTGGCCAAAAACTTCACATCAGAAAACAGTTCAGAATAAGAAAAGGTGGAAGGGAGCTGTATCTCTTCTACTTATTATTTTTCTGTGTACGATTTTTTTTTTTTTTAAGACCCTACACCCCAGCTTAGGTTGCCAAATACGTAATTTCATCTGCATGGGGTAAGTGTTCTCATGCAGCAGGGCTGAATTTTAGGAGAAGAGAGACTTCGTTTAGGGTTGTTGTCCAGGCAAGTGGACAGGGCAGATGTGGTCCTGTGGACCTATGGTCTGGGCATTCATTTCAGTAACTTAGGAAAAGCTTACAATTAAAACCAGAGGCAATCTTTATGTTTCCTGGCAGCTGCATAGTTCCCTGCATTTACTGAAGGAATAATTTGTCATTTCTCAGGATTGTTGTCTGCTGTCAGCCTTCTCAATTAATTTGAGTCTAACTGGCCTCGTAGCATGGAGGGTGGGGTGTCAGAGATCACAGCCCTATGTCCATTCTCCAATTCTGTTGTAGGACAGGAGGGGGGCCACCAAGCCACAACCTGCCTGCCTGTAGTAGTTTCACAGAAGTGAGTAGCTTGGAAAGGGGTGGTGGTGAATATTTGCAGGTAGTGCTAGGTACCTTTGCTGTGGGAGCCTCTGAGCTATACAGAATGGATTACAGGGCAATCTGGAAATGTCACATGAGCATGCTGTATAAATAGAGGCAGTATCTTTCACACGTGGATGAGGGGTTGTACCTTACTGTACCTGTCTTCATAAGGTCATCATAACAATCACGGTCACCATGGCAAAACCTACAAAAATGCTGTTTTCACAGTAGTCCAGTTCATCCACAGCCTTGTGCATCAGTGTCAGACAGCATTTGCTCAGAAAGGATGGGACTCTGCTACAGGCTGCAGAATACTGCCCTATAATGTTCATGGGCAAGGCAGAGGAGCCAGCAGCCCACAGTGGATCTGGTTATTTGGGCTTGTTCGAGAACCAACAAGATTAGTGGTTTCACTCTATTAGGTTATCTCACATGGACTTGCTCACCCCCAGCATTATATTTAGCAGGTCTTGGCTTCCCTTCCCAGCAGGGAGGCCACGTCTGGCCCAGAAATGTTGGAGCCAAAGCCATATTCGATCTTAGTGTGCCACTGCATGGCTACTGGCCCCAGACATTACAGACCAAGGTCCCTGAGCACCCTCTGGCAGTTGTTTCCACACATACTCCCTGACCCCTGAGATCTTTCCTCCCTCGGCTGAGATTTTTACTGCCTTCTTTTCAGGCCTCTTTTTTTTCAGGAAAACCTTCTTTGAGGCCCCTAGTCTCCCATTTTCTCAAGTAGTTTATGTAGAAACACAATGCATGATCAGCCTCCTAATTGGGGGTTCTGTCTCTGTATTAATTGAAGGAGTTGGATGTGCTGCTCTTCAGTCACAATGTTATCAAAATTTATATCCAGACTGTACTGGTTGCCAGTGAAAACTAGAAGTCTTCCTGAGGTTATAGAGTTCACTTTCAGATATTCACACAGGTATGGACACATTTATCACCCACTTGCTATTGCTTTTTTTTTTTTTTTCCTGCAACAGTAATGCACCAAAGATGCCTGAAAATACAAAAAGAAACCCCGCCTGTTCTCGGGCTTTGTCCATGGGAAGTGGACTGCGTCACCATGTTAACCACAAGAAAAACATTCCAGTCTTACAGTGTTCCCTGTACTCATCTCAAATTAACTTCTCCAGGAGGGATAACATTTTAGGCGCATTTGTTGAGGAGGAAAATTGAAGCAGGGAGATGATAAAGACTTACTGAGAGCTAGCACAATAGCTTGGTGGCAGGACCAGGAAAAGAGGAAGAGATCTGACCTCACTCTGGTCTCTTGGAGTACTTAATTGTTGTAGGGGCCTCCAGTCGGTAATGAGTCTAAGACAGTGGAAAGCACAATTTCTCACGGGGGCGGGGGTTGTGGTGAAGATGTTCATTTCTCTCCTTTTGTTCAAGAGCTGTCTTTGAAGGCATTGTTCTTCCACAGCTGCAGTAGCCTACATTCATTGTGATAATTGTGGGACAATACATAGAATGGATGATTGATACATGAGATAAAGTTGTGTAAGAATATTACTAGACAGTCATATGGAGATAATAAATTACACAAAGACAGCTCAAAGAAATAAGCCAAGGACAATTTTAGTGGGGTACAATGTGGGAGATGGCACAGCAGATCCAAATAGGGATAAAAATGAATAAGAGAAACAGCAACTAAAACATTTGCTGGAACAAGTCATATAACAGGACATGAGCTAAAATATTAAAGATAGGTGAGTAGCTCATGGGCAGAAAAGGAAACAAATTCTCTGTGCTCATGAAGACCCCTGTACTGCCTAGGCACCCTGTCATTTTTTTTCCATATCAGGAGGTGTAAATGCACTTCTTTCTTTTGGTAGGAAATCCAGGTTTACTTATGGGGTCTGCATATTTAGAAGGTTGGGACTGAGAGTCACCACGAAGCTTGCAGATCAGTCTGGACATATTCAAAGACTCAAGAAGGTGCCATAGTAAAGAGATGCCTTCCTTACAAAATGTGAGGTGAACTCAGTGCTTTTGAAGCAGAACATATATCAGTGTTCCTATCTGAAGGGTGTAAGATATAGAAAAAAAGGGCAGGCAAAGTTTGGTTTGGATTTTACTTTATTTTTTATTTTTAATTCTTTTTTGAGGAGCCCTTTGTAAATTTGTTGCCAGCTCCATGCTAAGGTGTTTGACCGACGGGCTTTCTTACATTTTCCAACTCTTCTATTCTCACTATTTGTCAATCATATTGTATGGCCTTGACAGTTTGAACTCTCAGTGAATATAGTTTTAAGAACACCTTGGAAATTTTTATAATGAAAGAGTAGAATAAAAAGGGAAGATGCAATTGTTACTACTAGAAGAGTATTTGAAGTAAAGGTACTGACATGTTACTGCTGTCCCTCTACTGAGTCCACCACTTAAGCTTTTTGGCAGATATGTAATAAACATGGCTGCTTCAGGAAAATGCAGTGGAGGGAGAAATGGTTTAGGCACTTCTGTCAACTAATCACCCCGTGGTTGTGGGCATTGCTTCCATCTGAGAACAATAGCTCCTCCCTAGTGCTGTGATTGCCTCTGTGAGCTTGCTGAGAATCCCCACTCTGAATGCAGCCTCAGCCAGGAAGGTGAAGGGGAAGCTGACTTCCCTGTCTCACTGTTGAACTTCTAATACAAATGTTGATCTCTACAATATGTATTACTGCTTTCAGCCAACAGACTATGATGTCTTTCTTAGATCTCAATAACTACTCCCTCCATGCCTAATAAGACTGGTATTTCTAAATGTCTGGTATATCCCATAGACGGGTTATCTGTGGCATGATGAAACCTCAAGGAGTTTGATCCAAACTTGTTGAAGGCAGTGGGATTTGTCTGTTGATTTCAGTGGTTTTTAAAGGATCTGAAACAGATACAAGATTTGAAGCTGCATAAGTGTAACAGCTAGTACTGTCTGCAGCGGCACAGCATTTTCACCACTATGTTTAATCATCTTAAAACATTTAAAGAGGT
Organism: Donacobius atricapilla; assembly: GCA_013397315.1. Classification (NCBI taxonomy): domain Eukaryota; kingdom Metazoa; phylum Chordata; class Aves; order Passeriformes; family Mimidae; genus Donacobius; species Donacobius atricapilla. The sequence continues at coordinate 320,700 of WBMY01013722.1, read as the reverse complement.
AAAATTTTTCTTCCCCTCCCAAAATACTGAAAACATTTCCATTCCCTATGCTAATCTTTTGCAATATCTTTATTTCTGAAATATCATGAGCTGCATACAGGCACAGAATGTTGTGAAACTTATATGTTTTAAAATTTGAAGCAAGGTTCATTCATGACGTCATGTGTTAAGTTTCATACCCCAGGGAAGGTGTGTGTGGTTTTTGTTTTGCTTCTTTTGGTTGGTTATTTTTTTCAAACTGATTTATTAGGCCCTGAAAAATGGAAGTGCTGATATAATTTGAAACAGTATTTCCTGGAGGGCCCTGTTAGAGCAATAATCTAAAAGTCTAATAAGTCCCATTGTGAGAGCCATTTGTCATTTTATCCCTACAGGCAAATTTTTAAAGGTTATTGAGGGTTATTTGTCAAAGTTAAATGCTGCTTTAAATTTTGTTTCCAAAAACCTGGCATTTTACAAATATTCTTAGTTGTCCTCTTCAGATTATCTCAGTAAAAAAAGTTTGGAATAGGATAGATGGGGAAGAAAGTGTCTGAAGCGAATTGTTTCTACACTTACTTAGTTCTTAAGAATAAATTTGCTGTATAAAAAGTTTTAACTGAGCCTGCACAGTTTAGGTCTCAGTTTAAAAACTCCCTGCGCCAATAGCCAATACTTGCAAAAATGCAGGTATTTTAAATAGGATTGGTTTAGAAGGGGAAACTACTGCATTAGTGGCTAAAAGTGTAGGAATCTTGCTGTTTGTTCTCTAGATGTGAAAGATACTTGAAATTCCAAAATGCTGTCAGGATAGTTTCTAATGTTTATCCTTGTTGATGGAAATTTAGCTTCCAGTCTAGTGAATTCCTGCTACTTAACTCTGATAGAATTTAACAAAGTTTCAATGTGCAAAGTATTTACAATAGTAGGAAAAAGGACAGAATAGTGCTGCCTTTACAGTAGCAAAATGATTTGTGGTTATTGCTTCTTGACATGTTCTTTAAAGCATAATGGTATGCAAATGCTTACAAATGAAAATTGTATTCCACTTAACTATGGCATTGGCATTTTACAGGGAATTGGGTAAGAACCTTTCTCCTTTTTAATTAGAGCAGTCTAGTGGGGATTTCATATTTTTCATCAAGTTACTAGTTATTTTTTCTGACAGTGCAAAACTGGAGAGTTGAGATGGCTGAATTCATAGTAAACATGTAGGTTTATCACATCTGATTTAAAGTAGCCCGTAGAGAAGTGATAGTCCTTCTGTGTACCTTGGTAACCAGACACGCCAATTGATAAAACACATACTGAAACAAAAAAGGGAATACTTATTTCCTGATTTTTTAAATCAGCAAACTCTTCCCTAAAGATGGATCAAACCCTCTTATTTAATTTATTCAGCATGAATGAATTAAATTGAAACCTGATTAGCTCACAGCTGGGAGAATCTCTCTGCAATGACTTGGAACACTTGCTAGGGATTAACCCCAAATCCCAATTCTTCTTCACTGCCTGTTCTAGTAGCATCATTTGCTCATGGTAAGACACTCTGGAGTCCTTCTTTCAGAGGTTACTGAAATACATACATGCCTTTAACCTTTAACCATATAAGCATTTTTAAATGCTTGTAGGTTATGATTAGACTCAATTCATCAGCGAGAATTTTCTGTGAATCAATCTGTGATTCAATATTTATGAAGTTGAGTGTACGAATTGCACTGAAGTATTATTATTTTACTCTAAGCAGTAGAAGAGTTGCTGTGATTGTAAAGTAATAATTCCATTAGCTTGCTGTCAAAGCTATAGATGCTTCTTTTCTGCTAAAGACAAAAGCCCTTGTGAAAGTGCTTGCTCATTATCCTGAAATAATAGGATAATACTATGCAGTTCAGCATGAACAGTTTTATTCTTACATCAACAATATGTTAATGATAAGCATAACAGTCGCCTGTTGACAGGCTGATTTCTTCAGAACAATCATTATATGTGCAATGTTTTTTGAAATTTTACAAAGAAGTTGCATTTTTAAGGCCAGATTATAGCCAAAAGGTGGCAGTATTCTATTCAATATTCATTTGCAAAACAGTATAAAAAGGCATGTATTTATTGACACTTTGCTTCTAATATCAGATCAAACTGGATGATAGTATTCTAAAAAAAGTGTCAGTTTATGAAAAGGACTTATTTAGAATGAAAGTAGAAATTAATTTTTTGCTTATACCTTAAAGTTTGCAAAAAAGAATCTAGTACATAAATTTTAATTATAAAGTGTTTAGTGTTTCACATGATACCTACATTGTCACAAAAGAGAACTTCATGGCCTGGGGGTTTTTATGGAGTGCTTAAGAGCATTAGAACTTTTTCTGTAAGTGTTGCCAGAGTTAACTCATTTTACCTTCAAAAAGAAAGAAATTAATCTCCCCATGCTTTTAATATGAGCCAAAACTGCTGCAATAAAACCAATTTGTTTTATACACCCTAGAGATTGGTAATATTTTTCATAAAGAAAGTATGGAATTTTTTGTGCTGAGACAACAATAACTTGAAGCATTGTTGAAATATTGCTTTTCCTGCCTGCCAAGTTGCTTAGCTGTACATCAGTGGTTTGTGTCAGAATAGATTGAGATTAAAGTTTGACTGTTAGTGGGAGAGAATGCTTGCAAGTACAATTATGTTCAAGCAAATATTTCTATGTATATTTTGATCCATAATTACATCAGATGTAAATATGAATTTAGTGTTGTTACAGAATAAGTTTAAGTCAAATAAAGTAAATAAATATTCTCTTTTAATGTATGAAATACTTTTAAAAATTACTTCTTGTCACAGTGTTTTAGAAATATTTCATAATGAAGGATCTATTCTCCAAATATTGGCCAATCCAGTTTCTTGTTAATATTTTTTCATCCCGTTTTTTCAGTGTGGAAAAGTTTTGATAAATATTATATGTGAAATGGAAGAAAAAGTGATTCAGTGGGCGGGACATGGGAAATCCAATTGAAATGGTACTGCTTTTTAATATGCTTTGGTATTCACCTCCAGTAGAGTATAATTCACACCTATCAATCTTTAGTAATGTCAAGCAAAACATGGTACAGTTCCCAAGGGAACTGGAATTAATAAGTCTTTTGATACATTACTGATTTCTCTGCTTTGCCACTTTATTTTCTCCAATAGCCCACTCACTGAATCTCAGAGGGCAGTTTCTTTTTCCAGAAAAAAAGGATGTGACACATTTTTATTCAAGAATCATTTTGGTGCTCTCACATGGACAGGAAGGTGATGTGAAATTTAATTCTCTATATAATCAAATAAGGCAGAGCATTGTATCAGTAGCACAAACTGGAAACATCATGACAGTAAGAATGAAGGTGTTGGACAAACTAGTTGGATACTGCAGCTATGACTAAGAGACTGCTCAGAAGACCAAAATGGATGATGTTATTTCTCTACCAACAAGTCATCAGTTTTAAACAAAAAGTAGTAAGGAAGAACAAGTGTGCAAATGCTGACTTTGCTAATAATCTGTTTCATACTAGGCTCCAGTGTTTGTGATCTATTTGCTTCTAGAGTTTATTCTGAAAGAGTATTTTAGAAAAGCTTACTTGTATAGAATGGCCTAGAAATTTCCTGAAATTATTCTGGGAACAAATCCAGATAGTGAAAACTGTGGGATATATTCTTGTATATGGCTGTTGAAAAGAACCATTGCTTATGGCAGAGTGTTCCCAAGATATTGAATATATATCCCTAGAGGAGTGGAGGGAAATCTTGTCAGTGATGGGTCACAGTTTAAGCAAATACGGTCAGGAAGCACAGCACAACTACAGCAGTAATATTTTTTTACATTACCCTTCAAATGACATGAGCACTTCTCCATCTAAAAGCAACAGCATATGCTTTCAGTAAAGTGTAGTTGTCCTAGCAGTCCTCATGTAGAAGAATAGGCTTTATCCATGTGTAGTTGCACAGGAGAGCAAATGATGCTCACTGTTTTGTTTTTGTAATAAAAATCTGGGTAGGGGGAGGGTGTGGTGGGGGGGTGTGGAGTGCATTAAAGTATTAGTCTTAATGGTAAACTTCTTTGTGCTTGTGTGTAAATAGAGCTCTATGTTTAAGTTTTGTCTGCTAAGAGAGGGATGAACTCCCTGAACAAAACACAACAAGTAGGGGAAGGATTTGGAAGGGTTTTTTGTTCATGCACGGGAAGAGGTTTTTCATCTGCTGAATGCAGGTGTGCTCCATACCATATATTTGCTGCTGTGGATGACCAGAGCCTTTGCACTTGTTCCTAGGGGCTGCTCTCCAGAGAGGCTGTGGTTTCCTGTTGAACTTCTGCCTTTGCCCTGCACCCTGGTTTGTCTTGATGCCAAATGCAGTAGCAGTAGGCAGAATGGGAGAGACTGTGCACAAGGATGGCCATTCCTGAAGTGCATGTGTTGCATCATGTATTGCTCATTGGGTAAGGGTTATCCCTAAGGCGCGCTGATATTTGAGTAAAAATATAACTGACTTGAAAATTTTTGTCCTCTGTGTTTTCCTCCAAGAAAAACTTGTGATGTGCAATAAATCAGCAGTTATTACAAAACTGTGTTGGTGTTTCTGTACTAGACCTTTTAGGAGCTAGATTCCCAGCAATGTTTCCAAGCTTCAGTTCTGATCAAACACTCTTGTTTTACTTTAATAGATAAAATTTAATTGGTGGGCAATACTTGCCAAAATCTAGTTTATTACAGTTGTATGGCTCTACGCTGGATTGCTTTTGGGGAATGAAGGCAGGGCAGGACATTGGTTCTAGGAAATTTTGTGCCTCTTAGGAGTTTTGATACTATTTAACTTGGGCAATAAAATGTAAATCAGTCTACAAGGGAAATATAATTCATATGAAACAGTGCCCAGTTCTCTTGGAAGTTATAGGGAGACTTCTTGGGGATGGAAATGGAGTTTGATACACTGCACCTCCTCTGAAGATACTATTAACAATGTCATTGCTAAAGAACATAAAGACTGTGGCACTGATCCTCAGTTGTTTGTGTGCTCTGAATTTGCTGTGAAATAGTAAAAACTCCATTTTTTTCCTAACATTTAACTCAGGTCACACATTTTGGAGAAATACATTTAGTGATTGTCATGCACTTAATATATATTTTTCTCTAGAGGATTTGGGGCTTTGTTATAAGGGCTGCTTTTAATTATGCTGTATGCTTAATTACAGTATTTTAAATTTCCATTTTTCTACCTAAAATTTAGAATGTTTTCAGGACATTTTTCTATTTTTGGAGAAATTCCCAGTTTTCCAATTTCGGTTGCACTGTACAAGGGATAAACATCTTGTTTAATTCATCGTATTTTTCCCTCAGATATGTATAGGAGACACTTGAAAGAGCATTATTTCTTGCTGGACTTTAAACTGGCAGCCCATTTTGGAACCTTTTGAGGTGGGCTTCACTGGCTTTGGAGAATTTAAAACAGTGGAAATAGTAAGATACTAAGATAGTATTGTTAAAACTTACAGCTACCTATTTTGCCTCTTATGAACATGATCTGATAAAACCTTAGTGAAAATGCCCAGATGGATAGCTTTTCTTGCATGCAACAGCCTTTATATCATATGTAGTAGTTTCTGAGATCACGTGTGAGTCAGTTTTTAACCTGGCTCACTAGAGAAACAAGGGGTCTGCTGTCATGCCACAGGGACCCCTGTTCATCCCCTTGACCTACTACAGGTCAAATCAGTTTAAAAGTGGGGTAAAGATACCAGAAGGGAAAATCTTCTGCAGTAATTCCAGGGGCTGAAGACAATCTCTGAACTTATTTGTTCATTTGCCAGAGAATGAGAGACTTGATTTTCAGCAGAATCTCCTGGCAGCCAAGTAGAGCTACACTTACATCAGATCATCAGGCATGTAACTAGTGGTAAAAATGTAGAGCAATACAAGAGTCTCTTGTCCAACAGGAAACAGAGACAAGTAGATAGGGAGGACTTGAAGATATGATTGCAAAATGAGTGTGTGGGAAGGGGGCGG
>WBMY01013722.1:255140-314676 GCA_013397315.1 Donacobius atricapilla | reverse complement strand
GGGGGGGGGCGGGGGCTGTTGATGTTCAGCCCTGAGAAACAAAGACAAAATCAGTTTTTCCTTCGCAAGAAATATTCCAGGTTGCAACTAATCAAGTGCAACAAACCTTAAACACTTATTAATAATTGCTTTCTAATGTATCTACAGTTGAAAATGTGCCCCTCTACTCAGCCCTAGTGAGGCAGCATCTGGAGTATTGTGTCCAGTTCTGGGCTCCTTATTACAGGAGAGGCATGGACGTCCTGGAGTTGGTCCAACTGAGGGCTACAAAGATGAAGAATATGGAGGTCTTACAAGGAAAGGTTTAAATACAGGTGCCTATTCAGCCTTGAGAAGAGGTGACTGAGAGGGGACATCATAAATGTCCACAAGTATCTGAAGGGAAGGTGTCCGAGGATGGATCCAGGCTCTTCTCAGTGGATCCAAGCAATAGGACAAGAGGCAATGGGTAGAAACTGAGGTACAGAAAGTTCCACCTGAACATGAGGAAGAACTTCTTTACTGTGCATGTGACCACCAACTGAAACAGATTGCCCTCTCTCCAATGGAGAGATTGTGGAGTCTCCCTCAAGAACCATCTGGACATAATCCTGTGCCATGTGCTCTTAGATGACCCTGCTTGAGCAGGGAGGTTGTACCAGATGATCCCCTGGGTTCCTTTCCAGCCCTACTCATTCTATGAATATATAGCCACACAAGGTAAAGAAATCTGACATCCAAGAACATAGCACTATTTGAAAATTACTGTCAGTTTTGTAGACTTCTGTTGTGATTCTCAGTGTTCCTAAATTTATCTGAAGTTAATAAAGAATCTAAATAATAGAACTTTAAAATGTTGAAAATCCCCAGGGAAATATGCATCCTCTAAAAAGACAGGCACATCCATATGGCTGATGAGGCTTAAAATACCTTACTTGATCTTTCTGGCAACCAGCCTATAATCAGTCTGCAACAAGACCTTTCTATGTATCAGACTTTAGGAACTGCTGAACTCTTGAGAAATATGAAAGTAGAAGTGAACTTGTTCATACTTCTTTTCCCATAGTGGTGAAGTAATGGTCTAATACATGACTGAGGAGAAAGGTATGGGCAGTGCTGCTTGAAATCATGACCCCAAGGGCCTTGCTCTTTTGGGTTTAGGTCAAGGCTATAGCAAAGAGGGTGTTTTCTATTCCCCTAAAAGAATGTCTATGTTGCTAACACAGGCCCTTGGAGGCGTGATTAGTTACTCAGAGGAAAATGCTTGTCCTCCGATTGGCAAAATATGTGTAGAAATCACAGCTGTTACTACAAATAAAATGAAAATGCACTCAATAGCTGTAAACTCTGAGCTTGGACAAAACCTGTCTGCCTCTAGCTATTGCTAGAGCAATAGTTCTGAAAATTAAAATTTCTTTTCATCTGTGTGTTGCTTTGTCCTGCTTAAGGATAAAAGGGTATAGATTTTGAAACGATGGACTGTTTCTGTAGGTACAATATTTAATGACATCCCTTAATGAAAATGTTTGCACCAATTGACATAAATGTTGACATAAATTAAAGCAATATCTGATTTTCATAGGAAAGCTGATAGACTGGCTGCCTGCTAGAGAACAGAGATTCACCTGGAACTGCCCAAAGCAGAACACTTTGCAGATAGTGAGGTTCCAGAGTTTACAATACACCTTAGTTGGCAAACTATAAAACACCAATAGGATGTCTTACAAGGTGTCTTCATATTTGCATGTGTGTTACTAGCTATTCTGTCCCTCCATAAATCAGTATACTTCTAAGGCTTGCAAACGAACTGTTTAGGCAGCTCCTAAAACTGCAGGCTTGAAAATAAGGGATGATTCAACAGGCTGACTTATAAACAACAAGTCTTCTCAGTTCACTAAAATAAAATTCACTTTTCCAGGTTTGAATCATCAAAGTAGCTTGAAATACAATTCGGTATATTTGTATTTTGGTTTCACTGCTCATACCTCATCCTATTTATATTAGTTATGCTGAAATTAAATGAGAGTTGTAGGATCTGGATCAAGATATTATCTGCCTCATTAATTGCAATAGAACTAGTCACTGAAATAGTGTGAAAAAGACAGATTAATGTACATTTAATCCATGGGCTCAAGTGAAAATGTTTTCATTGACAAAGAAAATTATACAAAGGAAAATCCTGTTTCTACAGATCTTTGGATCTGTTGCAAACAAGGAATAGCTAACTTCAGGATATGTTAATTAAGGATTAAAACGATCCTGATGTATTTCAAGTCATGTAAAAAAGGAATTGCCTCTTAAGAGAAGGGAGTGAAAAAAGAAATTAATATAGGAATACCTTTTTACCTTGATCATGCTAGAAGAGGAATTCTGTGACCATACCTTTTTTATCATTTGACTGATCAACTTTTCCTTTAAGGTTCCTTAATTTGATTTTTCCACTGAAAGCAAACATATTGAATAGAAATGCAGTGTGACAAATACAGATCGACTATAACAATCCAAACTGTTGATTTAGAAATTCACAGTTCTCCTTGTAGAACAACAGAAATATTTTGCATGGGAAGCACTTGCCAGTATTGCAGAAAGCATTTCAGAGCTCAGAGGTAATGGAGTAGACCTAAATTGTAGGAGCATCAGGGAGATGAAAAACTTTTCTTCTAGAGAATTCCAGCTGTTTAGCACAAGGCTTAGAGCAGGTATCTTACAGAACCATCCTGAAGCATAATAGTAGAAAGAAGCATCTTTCAGATTTATTTTTCCTCTAGTTTTAAAAGCCCTTGATCTTTGCTTGTCACATATGTTCAGAGGTGGCATGTTTCTTCTTTTCAGGCCAGCACATATCCTGGAATAGGCTAATCTTTTCCAAAGCCAAATTCAAACCTGCCCTCTCCTCAGTGATTGTAGGAATGTGACTTTGAACTTAGGACAAATTGCAAAATATTTCTTGTGTGCTTCAAGTACAGTGTAGGTACAACTTAGATGTGGAAGTATGGAAGAGCAGTGAGATGAGGTTTCATGCATTCCTTCTGAGTTTTAAGTGTTCGAATCACCTTGGCCATTAATAAGGTTGTTGGCATGATCATCCTGGTGGGTTTTAGCAACAAAATGACTGAACTTCAATGAAATTGAAAATCTCAGGACCTTAGCTTGGGATGTAGTGGCCATCTCTGAAACCCTGTTTAATATGTCACAGCATTATGAGTTTGGCATCCTAAGAGATTTTTAGACATGCCTATTCTAATAATACCATTGAGAAAGTAGGAGAAAAATCTCACTACTGAGGCATTCATGTTAAGGCAACTTTAGCTGTAACTTCGGGAATTTTTTCAGGAGGACAAAAAGTCAAGTGACTGATTAGCTGCCTGCATTGACTAATCTGTCAGTTCTTCCTGCATGCCAATCAGAATTTTGCCTTTAAACTGGAGGAAGTAGTTCTTAGGAGCTTGGTTTTAGAATTATTCATGTCACAGAATGGTAACCAAATAATTAGTAGGTTGAGTAATTTAATTCACTGATGTGCAGAAAATGCGTGTAAAAATCGTTTTAATCATAACTGGGTTACTAAAGACATGTGGAATATTTGGCTGAAATGGCAGCTTTTAATACTATTTGTAAGTAAAATAATCTCATTTTCCCTATTGTTTTAATCTAGATTCCATTTTACATTGTATTGTTCAAAGTAGGCATCAATAATCATTCCAGTTTTTCTGCTATCATTGGTGTGTGATGTCCCCAGTGGCTTGGCACTGCAGATCTTGATTATTGAATGTTCCTCACATCAGTACATCCATGCAGGACTGTAACTGGAAAGAGGAAAATCTGTGATGCTGCTGTGAGTTGTTCCTAAAGTAAGAGTTGTAAAACAAAGCACTTCTCTGGGGTCTTAGACTGCAAGTCCCATAAAGCAGTCTGCCAAATGTACATAGCAAAATTGCCAACTTTGGTGAATTTTCATCATCTGCACTGAAGAAAGAAATCTTTTTAGTGGTCCTGTAGGCAATATGGATGGGGAGATTCATTAAAATGTACTGTAACTAAGTCCACTTATTCCCATATTCCTTTTCTTTAAGTGGGTAGTTAAACATTGTTGTCAGAAGTCTGGCACAGTTCATGAGCAGGATTTCTTCTGTCATCCATTGATCAGTTGATAGCTCTTCTGAGGGGCTGCCAGGAGAGAAGGAGATCACTTGCTGTCTGTACAAAAGCACATTGGCCCATGCAGGCAGACACGGGAGAAGCTTGTACAGGGGGCTCGGGTGGAGTCTTTCTGTCACCTACTCAGTGACAGCTGCTGCGTTTGCACACAGCTTTCTGTCAAGCTTTAAAATCAAACCAACTTTTTGGAATTCAGAGCTTGCTCAACCCAGAAAGATATGGCTCCGATAACTCATGAAGCTTCTTTTAAACTGCTGGTGAAACCTTGGCCACATTCCCATTGGTGGGAAGGTTCGAAAGCTGGAGGTTACCACTGACTTGACAAGGATTAGACTTTTGCCTTGTGGATCTGGGCTTGGCTTATAATTAAATTTCCAATTCTTTTTAAAGATGCTGAAAATGTGTGGTGCCCATTGACTTTCTGTAGGACCTCAAAGGATGTTCATGTTTCAAAAGACAAACTTTTTTATCTGCTAACTTCTGATTAGAATTTAAGAGCTATTTTAGACTTTTAAACTTGATCTTTTAGCTACTCCATTAATTTAAGGAAAGCAATAGTACCTGTCCTCCTGTAGCTACTACTGAAGTGAGCACATAGAATCCCCACATCCTTGCACTGCAATCTAGCAATTTGCTGAAAGTGCAAATGTTCTCACTTGCTTACCGGTGAGCTCTTGGCTGGGATTTCCTTTATTTTGCTGTATTATTCCCTGCTTTTTATTTTTTCTCTTGCTGTTAATAAAAAGCTCAATATAAAAATAAAATGGTGAAAAACAGAACTGATGTGTGAATATGGCATTCAAGAGCTTTTTTCCCCCTTACTTTTTAAGGAGAGGTAATATTTGCTGAATATAAGCAATATGTATGGCTCTATGGGTGTGCATACCAGTGTAGGTTTCTGAGTCTTTTTGCAATAAATTTCATGATCATACTTTAGCTTTTTTGATCCCAGAATCTTAATACCACCTTCCAGCCTCTATCATGAATGTTGCATTTACATTACCAAGTCTCATCACCCTGTGTCTGTGAGCGCTGTGGGGCTCAGATCAATTGAAGAGTGCCGTAGTTAGGTCTGTGAAATAAAATACAACTCCTGTTCTTAGGTGAGGTATTTCTGCAAAGATTATACTTAGCAATATGGATGCCAAGAAGAAACAAATTTGAACTGGATTTTTCATAAGGAAAATAGTTTGTTAAATACTGACAGAGAGACTAAGTAAACTGCCTGAGGTTTATGTTGTAAATGAACGTACAACAAACACAGGAAGATAGCTGTACAAGTTAAGAGATTGTTACAATTACCAGGGTGCATTTTTTTTCAATAAAGCTATCCATGTGCTTTGAGGAGCTAGTTAAGATTATTTTTTTCTCAGAATGTTTAATGACAAAGGGCACAGAACCAGGTGCCCAGACTCAATTTGAGGATGAGTCAGTCAGACACAAATACCAAGTAAATCCAATTATTTTCATTGTACTTCTTTGAAATGATGGTTTAGTATATAGCCCAACTGTGACAGATGCTTGAACTAGCATACATAGTGTAATTTTTAATGCCTTATGGGTTTCCTTTCTGATTTAGTGATATTTTTTTCATATCTTAAGAAGACTTAGTGAAGAAGATTTAAATTTAAAAACAGTTTTGTACCTTTATAAATTTCTGTGTGACATATGTATATATATTTGCTCACCTGAAGAGAGGTATAACAACCATTTTTATATATAATTAATCAATTCTACTGAAAATACATCATTATTCACTGTAAAAAAAGCTTTTACTACAAGGTAATTTATTATTTATTCACCAGAATTTGGACAAATGAAGTTTGAAAGGTTTCAGAGGATGACATTTCTACCATAATCTTTGGAAGACTCTTGATAATCAATGAGGAACATCAGTATGAACTTCTTCCTTGATTCACAGCCTACTTTCAATGTGCCCCTTTTATTTTAAACTCTATAAGGAAAGAAATTACTTGATTCTAGTGCTCTTTTGTTCCTCTATCCATTCATGTGCTTGTCTAACAGTCCTGTAATAATTTCTGAACTGGCAGCCAATTTTAACCAAATTTGACTGAGGATTAGAGGTCCCAAAACTATTAAGGTCTTACACACTTCATGAAAATTGATACTAAAGGAGAGAGACTCAAGTCAGTGCCCCACTGAGCAAAGCTCACTCACAGCTTGCCACAAGGAATCTGCTTAACTGATTGCAAGTTCACACTGGTTAAGTTAAACAAATGTGCATCTACTGACTACAGCAAGCCTTAATTTTGTAGTGAACAACAGTATTGGGTTTTAAAGATTTTGTAACAAAAGGGGTTTCTATGCTTTTTGCATTTGGCCCTCCCTTGACTTTTCATCTTGGCAACTGAATTTTTGCTTCTTCAGCAGGAAGCTGCAAACGGCTTTTTAAAAGTGCACTTGAATCAATATCTACTGAATTTCAGATGCTTTCAAAGTAGCAGCCTCTATGTCAAGCTCACAGTTCACGTGTTACTAGCAGCTCGTATTTTGTGAGTCCTTACAAGGAATCCTGAGAAGTTATGGCTTGGTTCACTTCCATTGTAGATTGATCATTAAAACTTTTTTTGGATGACTGATATGATTTGTTTCAGAGAGACTAATGAAATCCCTTCTGGTAATGTGATAGAGTAATTAAGGTTTGTTACTAGGATAAAAAGTGTTGCTTTAGATATTTTCAACATAGTTTCATTTTCTTTCTTGCCAAAAAACACTCTTATTTTCACAGCATCTGCCACTTTTAATCCATAAAAATGTAAGGCAGCATAGCTTGGAGTGCATCCTTACTTGGGCTGAAGTTCCACTCATTTAATATTAAAATTTTATTCTTAATTATAATGGTTTTAATTTAGATTAGTCCGCAGTAGGAATACAGACATAAATATTTTATTTAATCTCTTTACCAGACCATTTATTCTGTCAAAGTTGAAATCACACAAAGAAATCACACAAAAGGCACCAGTTGAACATGGTGGGTGCAAGCTTCCTGTGTGCGATGGGAATGCTGTATTTGTCATACTGTGTGTTCACAGGCTTCCAGGCTGGTACCCTGGTACCACGGGTGAAAATTTATAGCCACCTGGCGCGGGAATCAGTGTCCTGCCATCTTGCTTGGCTTGCTAGACTTTGACATATCACCTCTCCATAGGAGACCTATATAGGATTTCCTCTTTATAGTCTTCCTGGTGAAGGGGCTACAGAACTAGTCCATTGACAATTATCTCTCTTGCTTTTCTGGGAAGCTGTGCTACCATTTCTGGAAGTGACTCTGCTGTCTGTTCTTTGCACTGGTGCACTTGGTAATATGACCACCAAACACTTTTCGCTTCTCTCCACTGACATCCCAAATCCAAGAAAGGCATCGGCTATCAAGATCTCCTCAGTTAACTTCTCAGGTATCCAGGAGTTTCCTGTAAAGAAACTAAAATTCGCCAAATACATTCGTGCTGTTAAATCTGTCTGCTGAAGACTGTGATGCCTGGCCCACAGACCATCTGGTGCAGGATGGTAGCATCCATGTTTTACAGGGCTACTGTCCTCTGAAACAGACTGGTCACATTCATAGTGTATGGGTTTTCTGAGCTTCACAGGGTGGCCTTACAAGTTGCTATTTTTTATGTGTTTTTCCCATCAAAGTATAGCATGTGGGTTGTGTTTCAGTCTTCTAGAGATTTCTTCTGGAGATTTCATTATATGAATCTTAAGGTATACACTGCAGGCTGTGGGGTATGACAGAAAGGAATGTGGGTTTATTTGCAATGGTGTTGAAGGACTACACTGAGCAGGACCCACAAAGTGTAGGCTGGTCCGTGCTGTCTTTTGGGAAGAGCTGATAGTGAGCTATCCACAGAGCTGCCGTCATGCTTTGATGTGAACAGAGCTCGGTAATTTCCTTCAAAGGAAAACTGGAGAGTAAGGTAGCCAGGTGACCTTTACCTGGGAGATTGTCAAGGAGCTAAGCACAATGTAGATATGTCCACTGACGTCCTGCTGAGATGTAGTTCATCTGCTGAAAGGTATGATATCATACTGGGGTATTGCAGGATACAAACCAGAATACCCAGCTCCTACAGCAGCTTTCTGGAGTTGTTAGTGCTTCCAGTGTAAATCACCAGGTTTCACCAGGTCTGGAAATTAGGACCTTTGCTGTTCTCATGGCCTTGATCATGAGCCTACCCACAAAGAAAATAAGGCTTAGGGCAGCACAAGAAACTTAAAGAACATTTTCCTTAGCTTGATATAAGTTTTTAATAATATTACTTTGCTTTATAATCATCACTCTGGGTCATTTCACACTTCTTCCAATTTTGCAATTTGTAATATTGTACTGAACTGCCTTCCCTATTGATTTAAAACAAAACTTAGTTCATGTTTCTCACCATTGTTGAATGAAACTTTTGTTTGGGGTGGTAAAAATAGGCTTCATTTGGTATTTGGATGCTTCTGGACACTAAAATGTTTTTGGTCATCTCCAAGCACAGGACTCATGACTAAGCATCATACCAGGGTGTGAGTCATAAAGGACTATAAATAATGTCTGAATTCATACACACTTCCTTGGAAGCACTTCCAAAATTTTGTCTTGAAGTTTTCTCAGCTGTAGGTGCATTAATCTGTCCTTGCCATGGGAGTAGTGACAACTGGGTGCTTTTTCTAGGGCTTATTCTTTTACTTTGAAAAGAATACAGGCATAGTTTATGAGTTTAAGTTATCTTTCCTCTCCGTCACAATGTGTGCCAATGTTGATATTTCAGTGCAAATAAGGATTGCACTTGAAAACGACCCTCCCAATTGTCCCTACTGACTGTTCTTCGCTTCTCGTTGTGAGATGATTTTGGCACATACGTGCTACATGTCTGTGGGTGAAACTAAATTGGAGTGTAGACTCCAGGGCTCAACTAATGGACTCCAACCACAATAAGGCATTTAATCTATGGGGCCAATCTAGAGTTAATCCAGAAGTCTCTAAAACAGCCTCCAAGATAAAAGCAAGAAAAAAATCCTTTAAATGTGAGTACTGTGGATTTCAAGTATTCCACTCTGAATATTCTGCCCTACCAATGCTGTCCTCTTGGTCTTCTGTGGATGTGGAAACCATGGCACACAACGCAGATGTTATGTACTTTTCAAGAAGAGAATGTCTTGGAGTTATGAGAAGAGCTTCCTGATTCTTACAGAACAAGAATGTACGGGCACTGTACTATCTTGTGTTTAGTGTCTGGTTAACCACTACAGCACTGACCTTTGTCTAGACACATAGCTGCATGTTGCCCTCCATAACTAATTAAAGTCCTCCTAATTAAAAGCCTCTTTGTGTTCGGGGAAGGTGGGAAAAGCAGAACAGTTCTCAGATGTATATTAGTTTGGTTTTACATTGATTTTGCCTTTGTTTCAGAGGAGTTACTCTAGAGTTGCACTGTTTTAACAATGGAAAAATTAAGGGCCATGACTTGCCGTCCCTATTTTATTTATGTGCCCAAAAATACCTTGGAGGTTATTCAAATAAATGCACTCCATTCCATTTACTTGACTGTCTGATGGCTTAATCATGTAAATAAATGTGAGGATTATATTTATTTGACTGTCTGTCATGGTGTTTCTTTGACTGTACGGTAAAGATACTTTCTTTTTCCCCAAAGAAAAAAATTAAATTAAATGCGTAAAAACCCACCCCATGTTGTAATGCAACGGTTCAGATTTTAAACACATGTAAGTGAGGACATTCAGAGTTATGACTCCCTTGAGCTTGTAGCTCAGCCATGTTGTACATGTGGTGTAGATTAAAACAGTGATTTCCCCTCCTTTCTGTTCTCCTTTCTCTTCTGGGCCTTTTCCTCTTTTAGCTCTTTTATGTTGTCTGTGCTGGAGCTCCTCCATGGGGTGGGTGAACCAGCAAAGGCCCTGGATTACAGGCAGGGGAGCAAATCCCATGCATGCATGACTGGTACTGCTCACAGCAGTACAGGAGCACAGCAAGGAAAAGAGGGAGCCCAAGGACCACTTCTGGGGAGGCCAGTATCTCCCTTCAAGGGAATGATCCTGCCCCCACTTCATACACAACTCTCACACGCCAATCTGTGCTGTCCATTTTGCAGCATTTTCCAAATATTTTTTTCTCTTCTCCCAGCTAGCTAGCAACAAGACAAGAAGAAACAGCCTCAAGCAGTGCCAGGGAAGATTCAGGTTGGACATCAGGAGGAATTTTTTTCACAGAAAAAGCTGTCAAGCATTGGAACAGGCTGCACAAGGATGTAATGGAGTCACCATCCCTGGAGGTGTTGAAGAAACAACTGGTTATGGCGCTGAGTGCTATGGTCTAGTTGACAAAGTGGTGACTGGTCAAAGTTTGGAATCACAGAATAAGCTGAATTGGAAGGGAGACACAAGAATCATCAAGTCTGACTCCCTGCACAGCACCATCCCCAAGATTCACACCTTGTGCCCAAGAGTACTGTCCAAACTTTCTTTGAACTTTGTCAGGCTTGGTGCTGTGACCACTTCCCTGGGGAGCTGTTCTAGGGCCCAACTGGGCGAAGAACCTTTTTCTAATATCCAACCTAAACCTCTCTTGACACAGTGTAGCAGTGTGGATTTTTTATGTTTATTTGATATGTTAGAATGGTTTGTTCTATTCACCCCCCTTGGTTTCCTAGGTATAGTTGTTCCCTGCTCTGTCTCCTGTCACTCAATGTATCCTTCCCCAGTTTCCATAGAAATTGGATGTGTCCTTTCCCTGTCCCCTCCCTCGGTGAGCTGCCCGTCATTCAGGAACCCAACCTAGCTTCTAGAAAGCTCTGGGAGAGATGGTGGAGGATTGGGTGCAAAGGAACACTGTCCCCTCCTTTAACCTGAGGTTGGTTCCCAAAGATGTCTTTCATGCCCTGGGTCACTCCTTGGAGGGTCCCTATTGGGTTTTCCCTCGTTCACTCCTCTTTCCCCTCCCCGGTTCAAAAGTCAGTGTTCGAGCCGGGTTCGGGGCTGGGCTGGGCTGTAGCCTCAGGTGAGAAGGCCCCACGCACGGCCTTCCAATAAATCTTGTTGGCTCCCCCAACCCAGACTCCTTTCCTCCTTACCGACGTCGCACAAATACAACCTGTGCCAAGAAGAGTGGGTCGACAGATCTCAGGACCCACAAGATCGGCTCTAGTTATCTGTAGCTGGAGCTGTGCCTGACTCGCTGCCCCGGTGCCAGGGCTAGCCCGGGGAGCAGAGAGACACTCTCTGAAGGCACCGCGACAACACAGCTTCAGGCCATTCCCTTGGGCCCTGTCTTGGATCACCACAGAGAAGAGACCAGTGTCTGCCCCTCCTCCTCACAAGGAAGTTGTAACTGTAATGAGGTACCATCTGTCTTCCAGGCTGAGCAGACCAAAGTGACCTTAGATGCTCACAGAGCTTCCTCTCAAGGCCCTTCACCATCTTTGTTGCCCTCCTCTGGACACTCTCTAATACTTTTCTATCTGCCTTTTCTTGTGTGCCCAAAACTGCCCCCAGCACTGGAGGTGAGGCTGTCCCAGCTCAGGGCAGAGCAGGACAATCCCCTCCCTTGCCCATCTGGCCATGCTGTGCCTGATGCCCCCCAGGGCAGGACTGGCCCTCCTGGCTGCCAGGGCACTGCTGGCTCATGTTCAACTTGCCATGGACCAGGATCCCTAGGGCCCTTTCCATGGCACTGCTTTTCAGTCTCATTCCTCAGTCTTGAAGGTCTTTTTCAGCTGAAATGGTTCTATGAAATAACATATCTTTATTTTTTTTTTTCCAACAAATGTGCACTTGTCTTGAATTCCTTCCTCAATGTGCTTTATTCATGTTGGTCTATGTTATGGGGGGTGGCAGGGAGGGGGAGGTAGTAACTTAAGAGCAAACCTGTAGGTCCTCTTTCTGTGAATGTCACATATTCTCTGTGAATAAGAGAACCAGACAATGTGATAACATTCCTCCAGAGCCATATGTAGTCTATCTTGACAGACAATGAAGTATGGATGCTTTTCAACATTCATATTGATAAAAATTATCTGAAAATAGATTGTGAGTTCCCACAATACTTATTTTCTAGATCTTACTATTTTTCTGTGTTTCTTTTTATATTCTGTATTCCTACATAACCTGAAAAAAACATTATATACTCTTTTATGTGGTTATTGTTTCTTTGCTGGTCTCATAAATAACTTGCAGTGTTTTTTGACTTGGCATAGTAAAACTCCCAAATTTCCTCAACAATATAAATTTCTGGAGACCGATAGGTGTAAATTGCCCTGAGAGAATGCTGGTTTGTTTGCTCTCCTCTAGGCCAAATCCTGTAATGGAAGAACTCATCTGTCCAACTGCTTTTTTTTTTTTACAAGTGCATATCATTATACCAGTCTCTGGATTTTCCAAAGAAAAAATACAAGTATTTGAGACTGTCATATTAGTAGTTCCTGCTTTTTCTATTCTATAAACACTGAGATAATTAAAATATTATTCTAAATCCTTTTGAAATAATAGTTTGGAGTTAGTTATTGTGTGTTAAGCACTTACTGTAGTAAAAATAAACACATTTCTATTTCAAATCATACAAGCAGGATATTATTTCCAAGGTCCTGAGGGCAGGGATTGTACTTTTCCTGGTATCTGCAAATTATTTATTGGAAGAGGGGCCCTATCCTCCTTACAGCTTCAGTATTAATACTAAGTGATGATCTTCATATGGAAAATATTGAACCTGAATACACAGAATTTTGTAAATACCAGCAACCTATTGTACAATCATGACAGCACTTTTCTTTTTCAGCTGCTCGTATTTCTCTCCTTGGTTTTTCTACATCTCTTTGTTTAACTGACTGGAGGAGAACAAAGCAGAAAAGCAAGAGCTGAAAGTTAATATTTGAAATGCAGTTGCTTGGAAAGATCTTTTTCTGGTTGTCTATGAGGTGGCTAAAGGATTTATGTCTTGGTATGTTAAACGTGATGAGTACATGCACTGCTGACTTAAGGAGGAATTCTGTCTCAGGTCTAAATCTTCCATCTGCTTCACAGACCAGTCTCCACAGTGTACCTGCCGTGATCACCCATCCTCCCCTGGGAGCAGTGTTCCAGTGTAGTGGGACTGCCGTGCCTGCGGCGGAGGTGATTTGGCTGTCCCTATTCAGCCAGCCATGTGCACAGGGGCCAGTCATGGTTAGCTCTGGGGCTGGTGCACCTCCTCCTATTGGCTTCAGCTTACTGGGTTCAGCTTTACCTCCTTTCCAAAGGTGTCTCTTTCCTCAGGCATGTAAGAAAAGCTCATCCAGACACAGAGTCCGTAGCATGCTGCTTCTCACTGTGATCGTGCGACAGTATCAGGAATAGACAGGCTACTAGTTAGGAATACCAGTCAAACAGTAACTGTGGGGGAAAACTGTGATTCCTGCGCTGTAGCTGTCTGAACACAGGGGTTTCGTGTTGGTGCCGTGCTAGGAACTTTCCTGATGAACTCTGCCTCTTCCTGCAGGTTGATAGCTTCATCCTTTGCAAAATTCTTGCTTACTTGGTTCATGGAGCTGAAATCTGAAGAAGGTTGAAGAAGTCCAAGAAATAAAAGCAGATGCGGAATTGGTTTGGATATGTGGTTTTAGTCAGTGTTGCCAGTTCAGTTTCTATTTTACAACAAGCTTTAACATTGGATACATGTTGTATTTTTAGAAAAAGAAAATACGTGCTAGTACAAAAGAAAGTATTCCAAGATTCAGTAGGAATTATACTACCTTTTCTTCCTTGCTCTGAAGAAAGAAATAAACTAAACTGATTCAGGCCTGGTTTTGATAATATAAGAGAAGAAATTCAGGGCAATCACAAAATGGGAGAAAGTAACAGACATTATGAAAAAGTATTGGATGGAGCAGCTGTCATTGCCAGCACTATACTATAATTGAGTGTACTAGGTTATTTGGTTTCTTTTTAATGAAATGCTGTAAAAACCAGTACCTTTTGTCTCTGGTTAAATATTTACAGATTATATTCTGAAGCTGCTATCAGAGTTAAATTAAAAGATCCTACTATTTTGTATCTCATATGTTTGCATAAACCGTATCAGTTCACATTTAATAAGATTTGCTATCAAGAAAACCACAAACTTTTTAAATTCCTAACATCTGCAGCTTTGTCAGGTTTTCAGGGGTTACATGTCTGAGTAGACTTGTTTAACTCAAATAAGGAATTATGGAAACAATTAAATTTCTTCCATATTTTCATTTCAGTGACAGGCTTCCAGTCCAGCTTTACAATATGGTATTTCTTTGCATACAGCCAAAACAAGACATTCCACAGGAACAGAAAACTTGCCATTTTTCTTATCACCACAAGCATATGATATCTGCCATCAGCACTTGGGAAAGTTTCCATTAAAATAAATATCAGAAAAATAAATATTTCAAAATACTTTTAAGCTAAGTCCCAGTAGGTGTATATTGCAGGAGTACACACCATGTAAACTTGGGATTTTATTGATTTTTTTTTTCATTCATTGTAGTAAGCTTGCCTTAGATTGTTTGTTTAAATATGTTCACATATTTACATGAAACTGCTCCACTTATACACAACATGTCTGCCATTAAACATTACATGTTGGACTCGTACTGGCTTATGAAAGACAAAATAAAAGCAACATGTTTCAACCTGCAAATTTTTGTCAATGATGCATTTTTAAAGGGTTCCCATGGCCTGTTTCTTTATTGAAAGAAAATTATATTATCTGAATTATTATAAAATGTGAGGCTATTATAAATGTGAGGCTGCTGTTTCACAGCAAGGATTTAGCTGGCAACCTAGGCTGTTTTCAAAAGCAGTAAAAGACATGCATGATAAGAAAAATTACTTAATAATTCACCATGTCCTTCCAGCTTCTAATGAAAAGTTGTCCATTACAGGGTATTTTCCATTACTTTGCCCTGTCCACTTTTTAATATCCCATGGGATATGGTCCTCTATAGTTTCCTGATGAAGTCTACTCATGCACATCTAGTTACTACTGTCTTTTCTAAGTCTGTAAGTCCTCCTAAGAGAATCCCTCTTTTCTCTGTCACGTGCTCTTGTAGTGCCCTTCACAACTTTTCCCAGTGGTCAAGATTCTGAGCGCCTGCCACTGTCATGACATAAGAAGAATTTACACTGCTCTAATTTGCCTAAGAGGAACTAGTCCTTTGTAGGCTGCATAGGATCCAGCTGGAACCAGTTAAACTTTTTAGAGCTTCATTTTAACACCCAGATCAGATTAGCTAGAGAAAGGGGAACATTTGTCCTCTTTTTTGTCTCATTAGCACAGGGCAGTATATTTGAAATGTATCAGACAAAGCAAGAATATTTTAACTCTTTTGCCTATTATAGCTTTACCCTAACCACTGTCCTTCTCTCTGTCAGCCTCTATGGAAAGAAATGCACTATCCATTTTCTTGATCGCCGTGAGAGAACTACACTGCCTGAGCAGTGAAGAGACAAAACCAGAATACAAAACTAGATTTGATTTGAGGTAAGTTGTCAGTATTTTTAATACTGGAATACTATTACTGTGTGTTGTAAAAATGTGCATTTCCAGAGTCAGTCAGCTCTTGGATATGGTATTTACAGCAATGTGTGGAATGGCAGAAATGTATTCCTGTGCACACCTGTCTTGCACATTGGATGGCTGACTTGGATATCCATTATAAAATTAATTCCTTCCAGTACATTTCTCCTACATTTGTCCTTCTTGTCCTACAGAACTAGTCTAAAAGACAGAATATAGGACTATTTGTTATTAAGTAACCCCTACGACTAATCTATAAGATAATGTAATTCAGAGGTTGTAAGTGATTTCCAGACTACCACAGGAGCCACTACGCCTGGTTGGACTACAATCCTGTCCAATCTACTTATTCTTTAACTTCAACAACACTGTCTTAGAATTAACGTGAACATCCATCTCAGCCTTTATAGAGTCATGGAATCACCTGGGTTGGAAGGGATCTTAAAGACAATCTATTTCCACCCCCTTCTGTGGGCAGGGAGACCTTTCACTAGACCAGGTTTCTCAGAGCTCCATCCAGCCTGGTCTTGAATGATTCCAGGGATGGGCCATCCACAGCTTCTCTGAACAAGCTGTTTCAGTGCCTCATCACCATCACAGTGGAGACTTTTTTCCTCATATCTAATCTAAATATACTCTCTTTCAATTTGAAGCTATTCCCCTTGTCCTGTCACTACATGCACTTGCAAAAACTCTCTCTCCAACCTTCTTGTAGGCTCCCTTCAGGTACTGGAAGGCTGCAAGAAGGTCACCCCAAGGCCTTCTCTTTTCCAGGCTGCACAAGCCTAATACTCTCAGCCTTTCCTCACAGGAGAGATGCTCCATCCCTCTAATCAACTTAGTGGCCGTCTCTGGACTTGCTCTGACAGGTCCATGTCTTTCTTATGTTGAGGTACCAGAACTGGATGCAGTTCTACAGGTGGGTTCTCCATGTGGGAGGGCAGAGTAGAGGAGCAGAATCCTCTCCCTTGCCCTGCTGCCCACGCTGCTTTTGATGCAGCCCAGGGTATGTTTGGCTTTCTGGGCTGCAAGTGCAGGTGGCTGGGTCATGTCCAGCCTCTCATCCACCAGCACCCCCAGGCCCTTCTCAGCAGGGCTGCTCTTTGTCTGTTCATCCCCCAGCCTGGACTGACACCAGGGTTGCCCCAGCCTAGGTGCAGCACCAGCACTTGGTCTTGTTAAATCTCATGAGATTCCCATGGGCCACTTCCCGAACTTTTCCAGGTCCTTCTGGATGGATTCCACTCTTCAGGTGTGTCACCCACACCACTCAGCTTGGTGTCATCTGCAAATTTGCTGAGGGTACACTCAATCCTGTATGTCATTAATGAAGATATTTAATAACACTTGTTCTAATACCCTGAAGGACATCATTTGTCACTTGAGTCCATTGGGACTCCAAGACATTGACCACTGCCCTCCAGATGTGACTGGAGTTGTTCAACAACTTATTCATCTAACAGTTACTCATCAAATCCATCTCCAGTTTAGAGAGAAGGATGTCGAGGGGTTCTGTATCAAAGGCTTTACAGAAGTCTAGATAAATGCCTTGTGGGCACCATGAAAATTTAAGAACTATCAAAATACAAGGGCAGCTGTCTATCCAGTTTTTCATTGGTTTGAAAACTACTGATAATCGTAAAATAATTTAAGGTCTGCTCAGTAACCTCAGACAGTAGGATGCTGTATGCTTAAGAACATGCCAGTTTGAACATTTTTGGAAGGTGGAGAAACTCAAAAGGTCTCATCTCTTTGTCCCTGCTGTTGAACCTGACACACATGATCCAGCACTAGGAAACAGATGGAGGACTGTAGGGTTGGGTCACTCCTCTGTTTTGGCCTGGAAACACGCAAAGGCACATCCTCCTTCAGGCTGTCAAGACAATTTTGCTCCACAGCGAAACATTTCTGAATTAAAACATACTTGTTTTAATATCTGTACAAAATACTTTTCTTTTTGTTTTTTTTTCCCAATTGGAGCTTATTCTATCCCCCTGGGTAATTCTCTGTCTATCCTTCTTTGTGCCAAATAGAGGACAGAGAGGAAATATAGTCTGCTAGCATCAGAGCTGAAGAATATTCCCTCCATAGCTCAAAGAAAGAACAATCTCAGCTCTGGAGACACTGGTTCAAAACTGGTATGATAACAATGACTATCACATATCCTTGATGTGACTGACTTTGCCATCATCAAGAAACGCTACAGAGGAGCTGCCGCAGCCAATTGGAGGGACCCTCTGTGCAGCCTCCGCAGCAGAAGGGCAACACACTGTCAGAGCGTTAGGGCTTCTTCCAGTCCTCAGCAGCAAGTGAGAACAGGTTAAAAGAGCTTTATATCCCATTTTTAGCCTAAAATATTTTTCTGCTTGTTTTTCTCGGGGTTTCCACTGAAATTCAGCAGTTTGGGGTGCCCCACAGTGCCTCCTGCCAGCCACGAAGCTGCTTTGTAAATGGAGCTGCACTTCAGGCTCCTTTGTCTGCTTCAGCAATTGAGAGCTGTTGATTTACTTCAGCATGATGGAGTGGGGTTTTGTCATGAAACTAGCCCTGGTGGGTCAGAAGAACATTTGGCACATATTCCGTTTCTACGTTTTCCACTCCTTTTGTCCACAATTAAGTGGTGATCAAAATCAAAGGTAATTTAGTGATGTTTAAGATAAGTTGCTCCAAACCCAATTACAATTAGGGGAGTTTTCTATTGATTTAGTTAATTTATATTTTTCTGGAGGAGGACTTTGCCTACAGCTCAGATCAAAGTGGCAGATAGGAGAATATAAATCTGCTATTTTTTTCTGAAGTCTTGGTGAAGGAGGAGGCCAGTATGTCTGTGCAAAGTATTTGAGCCTCTCATAGCACACAGTCCCTCCCTGTCCCTTCAAATTAAATTTGCTTCCTGCCAGTCTTGCCTTAGGTTTCCAGGTGTAGGTGGGCTTGGGACTCAAAGAAACCTTAATATGATTGCTATTTTATCCACTAACAGAAAGCAGACTTCCTAACCTTTTTAAAAAAAAACCTTTATCAGGTCAAAATTCAGAGGAGGCATTTACCAACATGCATAATGATTAATTAGGAGGAATAGAGTTCAACTGTGGTCCTTAATCAGATTATCTCTTATAGCAGTACGTTTCCCAGACTAATTACCAGATGTGGGAAGGAGTCATTCTCTTCATACATGCAAATTTATCTCATGAAAACTTCATGGAGCTGAGAAGAAAGGTGCAGAAAAGCAGAGTTTTCATCATTCTACAGCAACATTAAGAGTCACAGAAATTTGTAGTAGTCATTAAACTATTTAAATTCAGGAGGAATTAAATTTCCAGGAAGTTGGGTTTGGGGCTGGGTTGAGGGTAGTGGATCAGAAGTTTTAAATGAGGAAAGTATCATAAATAGTTGGTTATATATCAAAAATTACTTTTCTTATATAATAATGAGTAATAAATTGAAATTTTTTAGCACATGTAGTAGTATTATAGGTATATACTTGTAAGACAAATTTCCCTTTTTTTTCAACTGGAAAAGCTGCCTTCACTTTCTTGTGTTTCAGCCTTTCTTCTCTTTCATCTATGTTCCTGTCTGGCATACCTTTTGCCTATAGAATTTCCACTTCTGTTCAGGGTTCTGCAACTATCAGGAGTTGATATTAGAAACAAATTATTATTACATTGGCAACATTTATGTGGTTTTTTTTAGAAGACCTAAAGAAATTAGAAAGAGCTTCTTTAAGGAGCTTTAAAATTAATGTTTTTTTGTTTGTTTGTTTGTTTCTCCAACAAATATGATGCAAAGAAACAGAAGTTATGTATTTCTGTAAATGAGGATTTTTTGTATATGATAGACATAGAAATGAGGTAAGGCTTTCAGCTTGCCAACTGCTTTGAGTTATTCCTGTCAATCCACCTACCTAATCCATTACAATCTTTTCCTTGAATTTAAAACACTGGAAATTGAATTTAAGTTGCTGTGACCAGATGCTTCTCATTACAAAAGAAATGGTCTTGAAGCAAAACCTTACCTCTGTATATGACTCTCCAGGATCCAGATCAGGACAGCATGGTTCCTCTTGGCTCAGGAGGGATCCAGAACTGTCTTTCTGATTGTCCTTCTTAACAGTGAAATGGGGACTAGAGTTGGAGGTGAGCCTTTAGTGCAGCCCTGGATACCAGCACACACATACTATGGTCTTGTTTTGATGGTTTGTTCTCAAGGCTTAATTGAGAGATGGCAGCACAGAATATGTATTGTTCTGAAGAAAGCTTTAATTGTACTTCTATCGGGAACTGAGTGTTCTTTGAAATATCTCCCAACCCTGAAAAAGTTAAGTTTTTTTCTTTGTCTTTTTTTTTTCTTCTTTTAAGGATATTTCCCCCATGATATCTGAAGAAAAAGTGATGATTACAATGAGAGAAATTTAACAGGTACAACTGTTCCCATCATATTTATCTTTCACTCCACAGCTTATAGAAACCAAATATCTGTCATCAACAATTATTAATCATCCATTTACCCTGCTGAGATATCTAATAAAGCATCAAACACAGAGTTTGAACACTAGAGAGGAGAGAAAATGTAATCCAAATTTTTGAAAGTAAAGGGAATAAAAATCTCATGTAACATCTGTGCACCACATGTTCATAAATTACAGTGGGCCTGTGAACATTTCTTCTCTCATATATATGTCATACAGATTTAATAGTTCATCATTTCATGAAAACAACATTATTATGCACCATGTTTAAAAGAAGGTGTGATCAGCTCTTCAGCAGCGCTGCTTCAAGCTGCTTTCCACTGAGGTTGAGCTGCTGTGCTTCAGCGTCTCATGGTGCCTCAGTCTTTGCATGCAAAGCCCCTTCTTCCTGGCAAGACTGAGGGGAAGCACCTGAACTGCACCTCAGGAGGCTGGGCTCAATTGTGATAACCTGTGACTCTCCAAGGAAATTAATATTTTGTACTCAGGCCACAAAAAAATGCTGTTGGAATATGGGAGCTTGCTCAGAAACACATCTCACCCAGAACACACCTTTCCACCAGCAGTGCATTGTAGAAGAGGGCTTTTTTAGCTTGAATGAAAAAAAAATGAAGAAAATGTTACACACTCGAAGTATTCTACAAGTTTTTTACCCAGTGCAATCTTGCAGGTGTTAATCTAAATATGTGTGCTTCCATCTACTGAACTGAGGCAAGCCAATGGTGCACAAAGGAATATGCAGCTAATGAGGTTTGCTCCTGCCTTTTATTTCTGGTGAAATGTATCCATCTCTGCATTAAATCTATGTGCATCATTAAATGCCAGCTCTTAGGTTGACTCTGCACATCCACCAAAAAAAAATCCAATATTGTGTCTTGTAAATATTTATTCCAATATGCAGAGGTATAGATACAGAGCTAGAAACATAAGAGTGAGATAAACAAGTCTGCTGAAAGGAAATTATGCTTTTATATTATCTCCCATTCTTAAAATAACTTTCCCCTCCAGAAACTTCGACATCTTAAAGAAGAGGTAGAACTTAAAAAATATGCAAGGGTTCTCCCCACATAAGATATGGTTAAGTAGCAATAAAGCATTTGTAGACTACAAGCATTCCAGGAATAGTGTGCTAAGGACATTGGTAAGTTTGACTCCTTGCAGCCTAAACTATCTAAACCTAATTTAATTGAAATATACAACTTCAGAATCATGCTCAAGAAAAATCCAGTTTTGAAACACTTTTCAGCTTGAGAAATTTCCATAGTTTCTCTTTTTCTGCAGATGATTGTTCTGATTTAGGAAACAATATAAAAGATGTAAGAGGCTGCAACCCCAATTTAAGCATTTCAGATTGTTATCCCAAAGAGAGCACAAAGGCAGTGTCTTCCTCTGCATAAGTCTTCATTTAACAAAATGCTTAAGCACAAGCTTATAGAATGATTTAAGCAGAAGTTGTGTCAAATTTGGTAGGCATTTTTGTTGCAGTCATCAAACCCTAGCAGGGGATTGATTTCTATGTAATCAAATTACTTCATTAAATCTCAGCCTCATATTTCTCTTCTGAACTCTTGAGACAGCCACTGAATTTAACAAAAGGCCATTAACTGCAGCTCAGAGCAGGCAGTGCCTTGCTGGCACAAAGATGACTTTCCCACCTGACTTCTCCAAAGGTTCTGAACCTGTTAGGGAATTTTACTGGATATTGCATGCGATGAACTGTCAAAGCAAACAAAACCTGTGATCTGCACAGGGGCCACCAGCCAATGGACTGACTGCCTCAAACCAGGTTAAAACAGGAGGCAGACATTGGAACCAACTTGTTGGAAATTGGGCTTATCTGTACCTGCACAGTGGAATACTTCTAGTTGCTCCAAATATGCGTGCAGAAAGCATTTTTTGCACAGGAATTTAAAATAAACTTAGAGGCCAGAAATCCTTAGCAGGCCAAATTTCAGGTTCAAAGGTCACTGTAATGATCAGAACAAATAATAATTTTTTTGATTTGTCTTTTTGTTTTTCAAAGATGGAAAAGATGGTGGTCATGTTTCCATAAGGAGCAAAATGAGATTGTAGCACTTCTGTTTTCCCAGCAGGACCCATTTTCCTGTTTCTCTTTCCTGTTGACAGGTGAGCTGGGATACTGCTGTCTCCTCACACTCCAAACACTTGATTCTGGGAGATGTCCTGTTAGTCTGCAAAAATAAACCATTTGGGTTTTTATCTTGAGAAAATGCAGAGTAGAAATCAGCTCTGTGGTGAGCAAGAAGAACTTCTGACTCTTGACTAATTTGATCTTATCAAAAGCTTACTGAGTTTAGGAGAATCCTAAGCATATGGTGCCAAGAGATCTATAGGATAGGAACTGTGTGTTCAGGAAACCGATTTCAAATAGGAAACAGAAGCTCGTTGATGCAACTGCACTGGAGATAAAACAGGTGGGAAAATATACACATTCCTGGATGTGGCTTTGTGCCCAGTTTAACTCCAGGTGCAAGAGTTTTTCAGTTGGTGACTGACCACAGCCCAGACAATTCCTGCTGTTGCTGACCAGCCCAGCCCTCTTGTCAGCATCATGAGAAGGATGTGGCCAGAACAGATTTACCATAGAGGAGATGAGTATGAGTAAAACCCATAGCAATTCAGCTGTTCTCATTTTGTTGGTGGAGGACTACGACAATGCATTTTGCATGGATAAGGTATTTTACATGGAAAATCCTGAGCAGAGCTTGTGTAGAGCTTGGACACACTGAGATGGTGAGAGCTACCTCTACGAAGGAGTTCTGGATGTCCTTACAAGTACTGCCCACAGTGTAACTCCAGAGAAGTTCATACCTCGTTCTGCTGATGTGTCACAAGGTGGCATTGACTCAAAAGCAGTTTGAAGTGCTTTGTGTCCTGCAGCTGCAAGTCCAGCCAGGAGAACACGCTGGCTCCTGGGATGTGCTCTGCTCAAAGGTTTAGTGAGCCCGAAAGACCATAGATGTAATCACAAGTGCTCAGATCAAAAAGCAGGGTGGGAGAAGCATTTAGTGCGCTCCGTAAAATATAAAATGTTTCTCTGCAGCCATTGGAAAGAAAAGAGGATCAGATTAATACCTGAACACTTGTATACTAAGCTAAAATGTGCAAAAAATCAATGTTCCATCACACCTCTGTAAGATGAGACACAGGGATGAGTGAACAGCACTGAAGTCTCTGTAGCTCAGTGGGGTGGAATACAAAGTTTCATCAAATGAAAGTTAGAGCTTTAATTTTCCAGCAGTGCAATATTTTCCAGCATTTTGGAATCTCAGAATGGAATTTTGAGCTGTCATTGTACTCCAAACAGGTAAAAAGATTTTCCTGAGGAAAAAAAAAAAATTAAAAAAACAAAACAAACCACCAAAACACCGTGTTTCTGTATGCCTCACAAGCCCCAGAAATTCTAGACTTCATAATTTAGGAAAAAAGTTGTATGAAGTTGAAATATCTCCATCAGTTTTATGCTACAATATTTTTAATTTTTATGTGTTTTATCATTTTATAAAATTTTGCAGGAAGTAAAAGCAAATAATGTCAATTTATGAGAATTCATGTTTCCAGATAAATAAAAAAGGAGAAGGACATGTTTTTGTCTCCTAATTATGGGGCTTATAGTGAAGCTTAGTTTGTGCTTACTACCCATGCAAGCAAGTAGAAATTTTTGACAAAAATCTTTTTTAATTAAAATTTTGCTTTTGATTATACCAAAATACTTCCTTTAAATTTAATTGTGGTAAAAAGGATATTGAAGGTATTGAAACACTTAAAGTAAATCACGAACATAATTCTTGTATTTTATTAATTTTAATTTTTCTAAAACTTTTGCTTTATTCACATATAGTAATCATAATATGCATTATGCATATGCAAGATCCATATGTTCTGCTGTTTCATTATCAAACACAAGGTCTTTTGGCTTAAGAAGCAAGTAAAAATGTTTCAGTGAAAACTTTGTGAACTTGATCATGATATTTTTAAGGATTGTGAAAATGTAAAGTAACTCTTTTGCTTTTAATAAGGCTCAATAAAATAATGTAAAATAAAATGTCCAATAAAACATCACTCAAAATCCTCTAAATGACAAATTTCTAGCATGAAAGCAGCTCATTTGTAATTACAGATTTTGTGGATTTTTGTCCAACTGAGTTTTCCCAGATATACTGGTGTCAGCAAAATGGCATTTATTTTAGCGTGAGTGTTAATAGACAAATTAATTTTTGAAATTCTAAATAGAGATTGAAAAAAAAAAAGGTGCTTTTTCCTTAGTCTTGTTAGGCAGTTTAACTTACCTCTGTCTCTTGTGAATTAACGTCTTGATTTCCCATCAAAGCAACTGCAGCACTACCAAATTTGACATTGCTGCATGTTGAGTGATGATTTGGGGTTTATTAGGACAATTACTAGAAGGGGCTGTGGTGCTGGGAGAAATGTGTTTTCCCAGAACACAAAACTTTTACTCGAGAAAGCTAAAACACCTGAAAAAAAATAAAACTCAAGAATTTGAAGACATCTGGGACTCCACCTGAACTTACTGTTCATCCTGTATTTTTTTGTTTGTATTTTTAGATATCCATGGGCACACACATTAGAGGAGTGAAAGGAATCCCATGGAGGAGGCAGAATGGCAAGATGTTCTCTTGAGCCCCCAGATGTTCAGCAGAAAAATTCCCAAATAGGCCACGATTTCACCAGCAGAATATTTTCTTCCATTAATTTTTGCAGCAAATAAGGGTGTTGAAGAACATGGAAATACTTGGTAGAACACACATAGCTATGGTGCCAGGTACAGAAAGCAATCTGTAACTTTGTTATGACTTTTTCCTTATTTTTTAGGCTTGTCCAGAGGAATTAGTTAACAAAGGAACAGCAAATAGGTGTGAGAGAAAGAAAAGCAGGAAGATGCCGCACCTAACATCACAGAGTAAGACTTTTCTTACTGATATTTCAAGTTGGATCCTCAAATCCTTGCTCCAGACATTCATTTTGTGGCAACTAACCATATCATGGAAGAAAGATATATGTGACTATAATGTGTAGGCAAAACTGTGCATAGCTGAGGCATAAAAGGATTCTGGATTTTGAGGTCTACCAGATCAGTTGAGTTTCATTGTGAAATGTTTTTTTTGTTTATTTGTTCAAGGGGAGAAGATATAGATTAGATATAGATATAGATATAGATATATAGATATAGATATAGATAGATATAGGTGTATAGGAAAATAATGGCGTTTTTTAGTTAAGAAAGTAAGAATAATATGTAATTCCCTAGTATGCCTTTAATATGCTTATCCAGTGCTAGTGTAATATGTCTCCTTTCTTTCACCAGGCTTCTAAATGGATGAAAGTTCCAGTAAATTAGTGAGGACCTTCCACCCACTTTATAAAGGTTATGTCATGCAACAAAGATTGAAAATAATATGTAGTTCAGGTGGACAATGAAATTCTAAATTTAAAGGAATTAAATGACTAGTCTCACTCATGTAAATTGTACCATAAATTTACTTATTACTCCTAATACAAAAATAATTCAGAAGAATTTTATAGCACTTTCTCTGTAGAAAATTGCTGTCAGGGAAAAAGGCTGACTTAACTGAATAAATATAATACCCATAATCCTTAAAATAAAATGCATCAATTAAAGATGCCTTCAAATTGATCTGCTGCCAGTCATGTTGACTTAATTATTTTTGTCGAAAGTATGGGTTTTAAAGCCATCAGCTGACATGATTTTTCTTTATTGTAGGGTTGGGTTGGATTGTGCTCACTCACTATATGTGAACATTTAATACTGAGTTTGAATACACAGAAAAGAGCTGTAAAAGCCTTCCAGATTACCCAGCTTTCAAAAATTCCCATTTCTTATTATGGATGTGGCAAAGCACTGTTTTAATTAATAGCCGTGAGTAATTTTTTTGGCATCTCACAATTTTAATAGAAAAATGAATTAGTAGAAACTTTGAATAAACCTTTCAGTAATTTAATTTTTTTACATTTAATGTTTAATACAAATTTGATGTTGAACAACAGTTCCTGTCTCAGACTGCCTCTGTGCCTGCTTCCCATTGCTGCAGCACAGCTACCAGTCACCAAACTGTGGAGCTATCACATGCTGTCTAACCTGTTCAGGAGAGGTGAGCTGATCCCTGTGGTTTCACAAGTCCCTCAAAAAGATATTTGAAAAGGCTTCCCACCCCTGGCACAAACAGAGGCAGGTGTCACAGGGTCTTTCTCGTGGCTCGAGAAATGATCCAGAGATTTTCCCTTGCAGGAATTCATGGTGGGGGCAGAGATTTGAGAGCTGTATGGGAAGAAGTTGCCGGCCTGGCTCCGGAGCTTGGGCGCACTGCGCGCGGCAGGTGAGGCACAGGCTGTCCCTTCCTGCAGCACCGTGTGGCGGCACATCCGTGGGCCTGGCTGCGGGGGAAGGCTGTGGGAGGAAACACCTGCTCCCCGCTTGGAGCCCTGCTTCATGCCAAGCCACATGCAGCTGTCAGTGGCTTTGCAATGCATTTGGTTGATGCTGTGTACTCACAAATATTGCTGCTGTCTGGGCTGGATTTAATTTGGGGGCGATTGAAAGAAAGTACCTTGGGAAGGATTGTATGAGGAGAAGACACATAAACCTTTCTTCCTGACTCAACTTTGTTATTTTCACAAATGTGGAACACATTTGGTCTGGCATCCCATTGATTTATTTACTGCTTTTGTGTCCCACATTTGCTGAGGCTTTCCAAACATAGGTATTTCTCTCATCTGGCCTGGCTCTGACTACTGCACTGAGAACCCAGCATAGGAGGTGGAGTAAATGTCCAGGGCATTTGAGTGGCCATGAAAATAAACACAGTGAACTTTTGAAATAACCTGGGCTGTACTTTCAGGCTTGCCCATGGCTCAGGTGTAGAAATTATTTGGTTTGTTTAGGAAATTCTATTAGAGTATCAGTTATAAGCCCTTACCTTGGGTGCATGCAGCTCTATCTTTATGTGATCTGCCCCTGCATGAGGAATGTTACAGCACTGTTATGAATTATTCCATCTTTCTGCTTTGGAAACTATGCAGCATGGCTTGCTTTCAAACAGTACTTTTGTTATAGAAATCAGTGGCTCCTACAGTGACCTGAAACTAGTCAGGTAGGATTTAAAGGAGCAAAGAATTTCACAGATGGTTGACTTGTTACTTTTTTGTGGAACATGTATATAGTTTTGTGTTTCAAAAAATATTTTCCCCTTTGGTTTTAGATAAGATTATTAGTAGTTTTTCATTTAGCTGTAATTCCTAACATAGGTAGAATGTATTTCAGTCAAATAAAGCTTAAAGAAGGAGGAAAGCCATCTTCTCATCTCAGCCATTTTGCAGAGAGACCCCCCCTCCCCTGATTCTTCCCTCTAACCACCATCTCGGCTGTACTAAAGAGGGCAAGAGATCCTCCTCAAACATGCTGAGGAGTTAAGTGTGTATTAGCTCCACTGCCCTGGCACCTGACATCATCGGCCAGAACAGCTGAGATATCTAAGGAGGGTATTTTTTTTCTTCATATACTTTGAGGCCTAGTGTGTAGATCGTGTTATTCTGCAGGCTTTCAGAAATGCATTGACTTCTTTGACATGCCTCTGCAATGCCTCAGAAGAAGACACTTTTCCCAGAAGCAGTTGCCAAGCATGCATCATTCTTGGCAGTATCTGCAAATAAACTTCTTGTAATTGGTTTAATAATTTTCAAATAAAAAAATTATGATAGCTGTGGACAGCTATAAATAACAGAAATGAAACACATTATTTGCACTGTGCCTTCACATGCACTTGTTTAGCTCTTTTTGCTGTTAAGTTAAAACATCTGTTTCTATGGAAGTGGAGCATTCCATGCAACAAACACAGCACTGGAAGTGACCCACATATTAAATGACAACATTTGACAAATTCTAGCAGTTGATTACTGGGGAGGAGTAGACTGTGGTTATAATCAGAGTAAACCAAAAAAATGTGTACCTTTATAAACCTAGAGTTTAAATGAAACATCTGTAATAAATCATGTTTGTTGAACTGCAGTGTAGCCAACTACCAGACCATATGATAATGGGGTGTTTTTAATGATCCCTATTTCCATTGCCGTCCTCCAAATCAGATCCAGACTGTGCCCACTGGCATGAATTCTGCTGGAAACCAATTGGGATAGTGTCAGGCTACAGTGAATGTTGTAAGTTTAGATACAGATAGCCATAAAATGTAGTGATTCCAATGCCTTATGGAGATTATAAGCACAGGTAGACACTCAGGTGAGTATTAGCTGTAGCTTTGTAGGCTACAGACTTTTCCAGTCATGTCTTAACCCCTGGAAAAGAGAGATATGTTGAAATGACTGCAGAATCTTATTCATAAGGAAATATGAGTGTAGAGCAAGAAAGTGGGTATTAGAATTGCAGCAGCAGGTCAGCTGGTGATAAACTGGGAGTGCTCAGGCTGGCACCAAACCAGGTTTGGCAGCTTACTTAAACATAATTCTTTGGGTCTGTGAAACTGGTATACAACAGTCAAGTAAATACAATTGTCTTTGACCGTTAAGAGGAGACAAAGAAAAAGAAAAGTAGTTTAGTCCATCTCTTTATGTAGATACTTAAACTGGTATTCATTAGTAGCATCTGAATGTACACATTTTCTTATTATTACAGAATATTCGCTGAATTAATTAAAATACACAAATGCCCAAACATTGTATTAGCTCTACATAGTCACCACAATATTTCAAAAACAGAAAAAAAAGGCATACCTAGCCTGCAACTACATTGTTAGTTTTAGGTGACCTATAATAAAAAGGTTGCTGTTTTGTTAGGAAGACCTGTTCATAATTCCTTCACCAATATGAGTAATGCTCAATAAAAATTGAAATATTGAAAGAGTTAAATATTACTGAAGTGATGGCAAAAAATAGTAGTTAAATGAGACATGTAAGATCCTCATTTGGAGCAAGTAGATGAGTGTTATTTGTCAGGAATAAAAGTAAAGGCTATATTAACATGGAATAAATAATATAATGAGTGGTAGTGTCTAAATTTACTGTTAGTAGGACACACCTAAAATACTACAATCATCAAATTATCTCATTGCTTAGAGATAACCTGTAAGGGCAATATATCCATCAGGAGTTAATTGGGATTTTATTTCATAGAAACATAAAATTGTAGGATGGTTTGGGTTGAAAGGGATATTAAAGATCATTCCCTTTCCACAGGCACAGATGACTTTAACCTGGTTGCTCAGAACCCCATCCAGTCTGACCTTGAGTGATTCCAGGGATGGGACAATCAAAACTTCTCTGGGCGACCTGTTCCAGTGCCTTTCCACCCTCACAGTAAGGAATTTCTCCTTACTACGAGGAAATTTGAATTTCTTCTTACTATGAAGAAATCGTTTGCGGCCTAGTGTGTAGACCCTGTTATACTACAAGCTACATAATTGAAATCTGCTTTCAGATTCAAATCTAAATTTCCCTTTCAGCTTAAAGCTATTTCCTCTTGTCTTGTCACTGCATGTCCTTGTAAAAAGCCCCTCTCTAGCTGTCTTGTACGCTCCCGTCAGGTACTGGAAGGTGCTATAAGGACATGGGACAAGTTTTTAAGATAACATGCATGTTCTATAATGAGGGGGTAGAGGAAAATCTATACGGTATTCATTTGAAATATAAACTTGAGGACTTTGATTGTCCGATACTTTATTTTAAACATTCTATTTAATTTTGCAAAGAGTGTATGAGAAGCTTAAATACTTAGACCATTGCCATAGTAGACAACCAGTGCCACCAGTGTGCTTAAATATACAAGATCTGAAATAAAAACCTTGATTGCTTTAAGATAAATACAAAAGTGGTTTTGTGTGGGTATGGTAAAGTTTGAAGACTTAGAAATACCACACCATATTTTCGCTTATATTTTATTTTAAAAGTTTCCTAGATTTATAAATGCTATTGTCACAATGGATTATTAGATCATCTTGCCTGACTTGATCTTATATAAAAGTAATGTCTAGAGAGCCCTCTGAGAGGGCTCTTCTTCATTTAATAATCTATAAACAATAACATACAGTGCCTTTACAAAAAATGAAATGTTTTGCCATATAGACATTCAATTAAATAATTCTCACAATTTATTTCTTGCATACCCATTTTTATGATAATGTTTATTTCACAATTCAATTCAGAAGTATTTACGTTCCATCCTTGAATTTCAGTTTAACAGGTTTGCTTCTGCTGACACAGCATTCAGGAAATAAAACTGCTTGAGCAGGATCATCTTCATTTTCCTTACTCTTTGGCCTCTTTCAGTGTCATGAGTGTATGTATGTATTTCAGTGTATTACTTTTTCAGTCATTTGTAATGACACAGATGAACTGTTGTATGAAGTTGAAAAACTATCTTTGAACCTGCCAAATCCAGTGTCTTGTTTCTTAAGCCTAACCTTCTGGTTTGGAAGATGTTTACAATGGTTGTACCTCTGACTAATGAAAGTTGTCAGTTTGATCTGCCTTGTCAAATACACTACTAACCAAAATCTACTTATACTGAGGAAGAGTGCTAGGAATTGCTGAAATCATTCCAAATTATATATAAAGGCAGTTTCAGAGTGTTTTTCTACACAACAATGTGGAGGTTGCAAGTTACACACTATATTTCATCACTCCTGAACAGAAGAGCTTTACGTGCACAGTAAATAACAGCTAAATTAAATGGAAGGGGTTATTTTGTCAGATAAATTTTGGGACACCTTTCTTAAAAATACTTTTAGCAGGTAAAGTTAGCCTCTTCTCTTAACAAATGCAGCTACATCTTGACCTCATGATTTTTAGAACTGTCTGGTAAATTTACTCCAGCAGAGAAATTTTGAATTTTGGAAAGCCAGTGAGCATTACCGCTACCATTTTGTAACCTGCATTTCTCTTTTCGTATTATGTACCATTATTTAATTCTACTTTGCCGTTTGTATGTCGTGTGGGATCCTGCCTGTATGACATGACAGTTGAAAGTCTGGCACACACTCTTGACAGCTGTTTTGAAGTGAAGGCTGCGATGCGTGCTACATCTGGAGGTGCTGAGGTTTGACTGCAGACAGTAAAAAAGTCCAATTTCTCTTTAGGGATGACTGGGATAGATTTACAATATCTAAGCTCTCATTCAGGAAGGGGACTCCATAAGGATCTACTCAAGCAGTTGCTGCTGCAAAATCAAAGCCAAAGACCGTGGCATATTTTGTGAGCCTACAAAATAAGTTAAATAAAAGCAAATTAAATATTGAGTCAGGGAACTCATGGCATTGCCTATGCTATCCTGAAATGGCAGCCAAAAGGTATAGGTTTTCTGTCTCATTTTCTTCTAGTTTTTAAGATATGCTTTTGTTTACTTTTACTTGTAAAGTTGAATCTGGACTTCATAGGAAGCTTTATGGATGACTGGAGAATTGCTAAAATGGTAATACTATCAATCTCAAGAAATTCAAGTCTAATTAATTAAGATGCAATGTACCTTAAAGAAGTGGAAAGGGATGTAAGGGGCTTGGCAAATTGTTTTTCTAAACTTGATCTGTTGCCATTTTTGTTCTGGGAAAAGGATGATCTTTTATGAAAGATTTCATGTCCTGTCCAGTCAAAACCTCTTAATTCACACATTCGTGTCACATAAAACCAGTATATTCTTATGCTTACAGGAAATATTCAATTTTTAATGCCATTATAAAACCACAATCAATAGTGCTTAATTCCAGAGCAAAGTAGGAATTCACTTTGTACACTTACATATTTAAAAAATAAAGGGGCCCAAGTTCTTCTACACATGTAGCATTCAAGGAGTGATGCATTTGGGTAGATGCAGGCCTTCCACCTGCAACACTTAATCCTAGGAGTAGTACTTTCCAAATATCTCTGGCTTCAATTTATTAATCTAGAATGTTCCTCCTAAAATGAAAGTAATCCAGGTATTTTATAATGCATAAGGATTGGCTGGGAAGGTGACTGCACTAGTTATTGGCATTTCCTTAGTTTTTTCCTAAATGTTTTCATCCTTCTGGCTTTTGGAGACACAATGCTTCCAATTAACTGAGTGCCAGCCTTGAATGCTGGATATGTCTATGGAGCAGAAGAGGGGTCAGCGGGGAGCTGAGGATCATTCATGTCCACACTACGTCCTTCTGCAAGGCTCAATTGTGCCACACAACAGTTTGACCTCACTGTACTACATTACTCAAGGCCCAGATGGACTCTTCCCCAACTCTGCCCTTCCACAAATCCTCTTTTCAGCAGAGGAGCTGGCAAGGCATCGAGATGGCCCTTTCTTCTCCAGCACTGGGGCATCAGTGCCCAGAAGAGTGAAGCTTCACCGAGCCTGGAAGGAAGAACAGAACAATTGATAAAGGAAGGCATTTAGGGATACACTAGGGATGTGCTTAGAACCCTTGCTGATGGTTTTTACAGAAAATCCTGACTCATCTTCATGACTGTAATTAAAGTGGTGATTCCTACTGAATGCTTCATTCTGTGGCTGTACTAGAGCATATTCTTGTTCAAGCATAGCATCATGCTCATGCTTTACTTCCAGTTTCGAGGCTGTATTTTCATTTGAAGCCAGAAGGATTGTATCCTAGAAATGCAGGAATCCTTGCCAGAATCAGCCAACTAAGAACAAGTGGTCACCAAAATCAGCTTCCACTCATGTCATATTTTGAAAAATTCAGTAGAACCTAGGACAGCCTGAGAGCACTACAACTCATGTTGAAGGTCCTGTAGTACATACTAGTACAAAATGTAAGTGTTCAGGTTATGGGGGTGAAATCCTACCCAAATCAATGCAGTACACAGAAATGTACAACCTTGATAGAGAGAATTTCTCCCTCTGAAATAAAATATTAGTTTTGCTGTTGATAAGCTCATTTTCCCCAAGCAAGTTCCATCCTGAGTTGGTCTTAACTGAGCTCTATACTCAGTCTAATCAATCTGTACTAAGGAAATAATAAAACAACTTGACTTTAGTTTTGGTAAAATTACCTATTCAAAGGACTTGAATATCAGCCACAAAATGATTTTACATAAAGGGAAAGCTACTGTTAGGAAAAGAAAATTGAGAAAATATAGAAGCTACTTAGTCAACCCTACTTCTCCTGAAAGAAGACAATTGGTAGCATCTAAAACATTAGAGTGACACCAGCAAATCCCTTGATTATTCATTGCAGCTTCCACAAGGCCAGCTGCCACTTCTGCCACTGAGTCATAGGTATGAGACTTCATTACACTTGAGTACACATGATGCCTTTCTTGGCATAGTCATAGCCATGTCATGAAAATTAATAAAAAAATATATTTTTAGATCATTTATTGATTCACTGATGTAACTTACTCATTTAAGCACCTCTCATCTTTCATGTTCTGTGCCAGTTTTCCTGTTAGAATGAACAAACCAGCTTTGCAGCAATATTCAAATGAATCTTTGGTTCTGATTATAAAAGAATATCTCTGCAGGTAAGTCATTAAAGAGTTGCTTTACTCAATAAAGGACTTAGATATTGTAAACCCTTCCCAGCAGCTCTAAAAGAGGAATTGTGCTTTTCCACAGTATTTTTCCACTCCAGCCTCACCAGATGTAGCATACATCATATTTGTAGTTTCAAAACAGCTGTCAACAGTGTGTGCCAAAATTTCAGCTGCCCTGGCATTCAAAAGGCATTTCACAAGACATACAAGTGGCAATACCAAATTAAAGGAACAAACAGTACTGCAGAAACATCTAATGGATTGGTGGAAGAGTAAACCAGATCAGTGGCACTCTCTTCTGTTTACCAATCCAACTAAAGTATTCACATCAAGAATTGTCTTTCCCAAAAATATCTTCCTCCTCTTCTTATAATTTTGGCATTGTTGAATACTCCTTTTCTCTTGGTTCTGGTATCAGATTGTGTTTATTTCTTCAATTCCTATTTCAAGGATTATACCCTAGGTAGTATTATTTCTTCAGTCGTCTACATCAGCTTCTTCCTGCCTTCCCAGATACTTACCACATTGATCAAAACACAAACATTGTGATAGCCTAGCTTTTTTGTTGCATATTCGAAGGAAAACATTTACCATTAGCCATGTGAAGTTCTAAAACAGCCTCTCAGTAGAAGTGGAAGTAAACAAGGGAATCTACTCTAATGCAGCTTTTGCTACTGAGCAGGAGTTACTTCCAAGACAAAGAGTCAGGAGGCTTCTTTGAAGGGTGTTTGTTATATTTCAGTGTTATTTCTACATGTATAGGAGCAAAATCAATCTCCGTGGAAGAGTTTATTTCTATTTGGCATCTGGATATGGCCTAGCTCCTCCAATGCAGAGCTGATTAGCCAAACTTACCAGCAAGGGACTGTTGAAGAGCTGCACTTTAGTCATCTTTCGACAGATTCTGTAGGATGAGTCCTGCTCAATACTCTGCAAATCTTATATAAATTAAAAATTGCTTGTTAGCTTGAGGTCATGGAAACATGAACCAAGAATCTGATGGTGATCATACCAGTATTTAAAGTCCTCCAGAGAGCAGGCAATCACACAGCTCTCTCTCATCTTCCTGCCTCATCTTTCTTATGTGTTGTGTGTAGTCTGCGTTCAGTCTGTTGTCCCTTTTCCCCTGACTGCTCTGCTGGTGTCAACCAGAAGCCAGCGGGCTGCTCCACCCTTCTTGAATTCAAAGTTACTTTTCTGAGTACCAGAATAGCACAGAACTCCCTCCAAGAGGCCCAGTGGCTGCCTTTCTCCAGCCAGGCATATAGGACCTGCCAAAGAACCCAAATCATATCTTATTTTACAACCACAGAATGAAATACAAATGCCAGAGTAGATCTGTTGATAGTTTTTATGTAGAAAGTCTGTAAGACATGGCACGGCCCTTTCCTCTTTTCCTTCCCCTGTTGTCTCTTTGCTGTGTGCATACCATGCAGTGAGAAGATTGTGCAATACATCTGAATGTACTTGAGCTCATCCAAATACATGCTCCATAAAGCAGAAACTGAGGACAGGAAAGAAGATTTGGCAAAGCAAGCTCTGGAATCACCATTTGTGGAGCCAGACCTGAAGATGGAGGCGCATGAGCTGCCCATGGTCTGGAGCAGCTCACCATGGCTCTAGTAGGCAGCAGTGGGTCAAGTGAAGGTTTCCTAGTGAGACTCATAGGTACAAGGAAAATGCTACTCTCAACATAAAGAAAAACCATTGATTTACCAGGCAGTTCATATCATGTCTAAGAGCAGATGAAAAAGCATATTCACAGAGGAGGAATTAAGATGTCTTCTATCATGGGTTCCAGCTCTTCTGCTAGATGTTCTTTTCTCCAGCAATATTCTAGTGACTGCCACAGCAGTAGGTTCAGAATAACTCACTGACCAGTTTCCAGCATTGCTTGATACGAACTTTGGAGTGGGCAGGCTGGTTTATGGCTCAGTACAGCCTAATGTGGCTGCAGTGCTCAGGAAGGTCTGGTCCTTACCCACTAAATACATGGCTCCAGGATCCAATATTCAGTTATAGCTGCAAATGGGAGTTGTAACTTAATGATTGCTGGTTGTATTTACTTGGAAAAAAACGTGTTTTAAGAAGACCAGTGTCCAAGATAGTTGTGGTGCAATTGATGGTCTTATGATGCCATTTGTGAGAGGAGAGAGAGAGAGAAGGTTGTTCTCAGCCAAGATCCATGGCCAGAAAACTCCTTACCCCAAAAATTCAGGACAGGGATGAACAACAGCACCACATGAAATTAGCATACACTCAGAAAAGTGTTTTAAAACATCTTCTTGCAATGAATTGTTTTCTCAGGCCTACTGTGAAAAATGTAGACTTCTTTCACCTTTTTCTCCCCTGACAAAAGCTTTACATGGGTTTTAAGCAGTGATAAATACTACAGTTGCCATAATCCCCTAGTCTTGACTGATTGCTATGTGTATTGTATGGGGTACATTACACGCTGGCTTTCTGACACTGGTTTCCTGTCATTAGTCAAACATCTTTTCATCTAGAGGAATGGCTGAACTTCAGGTGAAAGGCAGGGACTGATAAAAAGGAGAGGCCAATCATGTGCTCTCACTGGTGAAAATCAGGAGGAAAGTCAATTCAGTATAATTGCTCTACATTTATGTTGGTGCCACTTAAAGCAGAATGTAAAGCTAAATGCAAATGCACTGTTTTACAGTGGTAATTTTGCACACTAAAAACAAAAGTGAAATAATAAAAAGGTCCTGTGTTACATGGAGATGCTCCTTAATCAGTATTTCTGGTTTTGTATCAGCTAGTTTTTCAAATTCTTAAAAAATAAATTCTCTTTCATCTCCTACATGGATAAGCAGAGATAATGGCAAAAGATGACACCTGGGACCTCTCCTACTTACTTGATGTTAAGAATTTGGAAAAACCTTTGGACAGGAGGTCATGAAAGATACTGTTGGAAAAGTTTAAATTGCGGAAAAAATGTAGGTTAGAATATTTGTCTGAACACATTCATAAGTCTAATACCTTTAGCCCTTTAATATAATGGTAAGAGTCAAGGGTCTAGTTAGAAATATTTGCTTAAATACATTTCTTCTTGCCAGATACAGCACTCGCCCATTACACAGAAATGTGAGTGCTTTCTGAGAGGACACTAGGGTGATCTAAAAGACTCATTTTACTTTCCCATCTGGCACAGGGCTCAAGGGGGTTAAATGCACAGCCCTGATGAGCCCAGATCTACCCTGTCCGTGACAGTAACAGCTTCAGCCCGATCAGACTGTCAGTGCATGTGGTGTCACAGTCACATTCCAACACTGTCATCCTGCGCTGAAAAGCAAACTGTTGACAGAAGTCATAGGAGAAAAGGAGTATGAGAGGATTACATCTGATTTGACTGCAGGGACTTTGT
Organism: Donacobius atricapilla; assembly: GCA_013397315.1. Taxonomy (NCBI): domain Eukaryota; kingdom Metazoa; phylum Chordata; class Aves; order Passeriformes; family Mimidae; genus Donacobius; species Donacobius atricapilla. The sequence continues at coordinate 277,620 of WBMY01013722.1, read as the reverse complement.
ATTTTGTTGATTTTTATACCACTTTAGAACTTCATCCGTTAGAGAAAAGATGTTGAAAGGCAAATGAGTAAATCAGATTCTGTGCATGAACTATTTAGTGGAGAGACTGCAATCACTCCTGCTGGGGTTCCCTGTTACAACAGATACTGACACTGATACTGCAATAAGCCCTCCCAAAGATTTCCCTAGCATAATCTTCCCAGGGAGCATGGCAGTATCTGTGCTTAGGAAGGGTTAACATAGCCTGGCACAGCTAAGAGGGCAACTGAAAAAGAAGACATTGCAGGCTATGGCTCCTGGTGAGGAACTTTTGCTGGAGTGTGCTGGAAGTCATGAGGCCAAAGGCCAAGTGACTTCATTCTTCTCCGAAGAGGCCATGACACACATCCTGGAATGGTGCATGGAAATTTCAAAAACATCTTACATGGGCAGAGGCCCACAACACCACAACACCAGGGTGAGGCCTCTGGTGAACAGAGAACAGAATGAACAGAACATTTTTCACTTATGATAGTCAATTTAATAACCTGACACATCTCTCTGAACAATTAGGGGTTAGATATTCAGGTAAAACTTACAGGTTGCCCCAGTACAACCACATAGTTTCATGCCTCTTTCTACACCCTATTTAGATCATCCAAATGAACTTTTTTACTCATTTAGTGAATTTTAAATGTCAACCTGTAGAATCTCAAGTCTGCTTCTTGATCACCTTGATAAACATGCACATTTCTTACACAAAGGAGGATCCTTTCTTAGAACTGATGTTTTAAGGATTAAGTTGCAGAGAAACTGCACTCCATATGGGCAACACAAAACCAAGCACAGCCCAAAGTGCAATAATGTCAGAAGAGAAATAATTTGAATGAGGTGGCTTGTTACAAACTGCAGTCTATTTGGAACAGAAGTCCAGTCCGAATTCTTTCTCCCAGGTCCTGGAAGGTGTAAAGGCTCTGCACAGTGCTGTGAGATCCTCATGCAGTACTCTGTAAAACAGCAACTCTTTCATCCTCTACCACAAAATCATGTATTTATGCTTGTCTGGAGCACAGAAATGAGGAGCCACTGGAAAAGGTGAGAGGGACATCTAGGGTCTTGAGTATTGGTTAAGGTCAACGAATAATGAGTATATTATGCAGTTCTTTCATAACATACCTACATACGGGTAGTGTAGCAAATCACTTCCTTCAATGGAGTTATGCCATTTTGTACTAATAGAAATTGATGGACATTCTACCTTCTTAACAAAAAGGTATACTTTTTTGTGTGCTCATAATCTGATGATTTCTAGAAACAATAAAAGCATTTGTTTTTTCCAAGTCTGTCAGTATGACAATTACAGTAAACCAAAACAATTATCTAAACATTATGCTGTTAGAATGTAATTCATGAACATCTACATAAGCATTTAAAAATAAAGAAAAAAAGAAAGTACAAGATAACTGATTGGCTTTATAAAGCATGCATGCAAAGGAAAAAGTCCCTGTAGACTAAATTCCTGGGGCCTTTTTTCACAAAACCTTACAACAAAGATATGACCTAAATTTTTCTCTGTTCATTGGTCATCTAATGACTAGTCCATATAAATCCATTTTCTGTTTTGTGACTGCTAAGTGTGCTCATTTGCTGGTGAGAGCCCTGAACCTGTAGTCCAAAGCATTTGTTTGAGGAGGCTCTCTTTTTGGAAGACAGGTGGGAGACAGCTCTATAATGTTCACTGCAAATTCCAGAGGCCCTCTGAGTCTTTTACCTGGGGACAGTTTTGTCTGGAAACTTGGTATCTGGGTGTACCACAGAAGAGAGCCTGGCACCAGTCATGTGGGACTGGGGACTTGTTCTTCTCACCCAAAGGCACAAGGAAATCAAACTCTCACTGGGAAAGTATTTCTTAGCTCTCGAGAGCCTAGGGTTTTTTGGGGGGGTTGGGTTTTTTGTTGTTGTTTGTTTGCTTTTGGTTTTTTAACTTATTTGTATATTGTGTTACATTTTTCAGCAATGCAATCACATCTAAGCACAATGAGCAGTGTCTTCTTGTGTATAGATTTTGAAGCCGTGTGAGATTTGTAATAAGGTCAGAAAACAGTGTGAGAAAATTACCTGCAAGTACTTGCTCATCTAGAAGAAAAGTACTTTCAAATCTGGCATAAAGTAATGTTGCAATGTCCCCAGAAATACAAAAAGCATTTGTTTAACCTTGCTAGTGGAGCAGGAGCCCAGGAGTGAAAAAGCTAAGGGGAACCCTCAAGTACTGGCAGCTGTTAGACTTTGATGACTTCAGTAACAATTTAGGGCAGCTGAGGGTTTCCATATGAGCCCTTGCTCCCTGCTCTGCTACTGACTTGCTGTGTTGACAGTCTCAATTTACTAATTTGTGAAGAAATGGCTACAGTAGTGTTTTTTCATGATTAATCAGCAGTTCCCAAAATATTTGAATATCATAGTGGAATAAAGCACTAATAGTTTAGATCAGTTTTTGATGTGGTATGAAAATCAGGATGTTAATACTTCTGTTTCAGATCGGTCTTACAGTTAAAATCAAACAAATGTGCACTACCATCCTGCCTCTTAAGACAGTCAAATGTATTCACCTCTACTTAGAGAAAAAAAACCATGAAACAACCATAAATTGCTTCAGCAAATTACAGTCTAGACTTGCTGATTTGTTTTAACAACAGAAGATATCAAACCCATATGCAAGCATTATTGTAAACTGCTGTTCCTAAATGCCTGTAAACGCATTGTCCTGTGGACTAAGTATCACTGCAGCCAAATAATTACTTAGATTTAATGTGGAATTTGTAACAGGAAAGGAGTATTCACTGTGTCATTTGTAGTAGTCTGGTTTTTCTCTTCCCCTGACATCTTTAGACAGTGTGGCTGGGTCATCACTATCGTTTGACAGCAATGCAGCTTGCAGAAGATGAGAAGGCAATTTGTGGTTACATAACACTGACACAGACAGTGAGCTGAACCTTCAAAAGGGAAAATGAAACAGGAGTCAGGCTGCTTTTCATTATTAATGCTTTTTTGTGGTTGTCCAAGTTTATCTTTATAATTCGTAGTACCCACGAGATGTACTCATTTCCTGCAGAACAACAGCTGTGGAATGCATGGAAGATTTACCTTTGCAGTTTCCCAGCGATTGAGCTTTGCCTTTGGCTCCATCTAGAAGATGGTGAATGCTCCTCTGACTACAATGGTCTTTTTTCCTTTGATAGGCTGCTGTGTTCAGCTAAGCACATATGCATCAAGCACAGGGCAGTCACAAGTTCATATTAATTTCCAATGAAAAATAACATAAAATAACAGTGAAAATAACATATTAAACCTTTGCTTTTCATGGGCCAAAGGTTTTTACAAACTCGTCATTATAAAATAGATTGGTACAGGTCTTCAAGATTTTCAAAGCTCTGGGTAAAATCTTCCAATTATTTTGTACCTGTGACAGTGTCTTCTTTGGCTGGGACCTACTGGTTGTGTCACTGGCTAGTTAATTTTGGGAACTGAAACCATTAAATGCACCGTGCAATTGTGATACTGAATTTCTGTGGTAAGTTAGTGGCCCGTAGAGTTCAAAATGAAATGAAAAAATGTCATGCACACACACGAAATCAAGTACATTTGTTTCCTATGAGTGAAATAGTGCAAAAGTTCATTGTAAATATGAAGCAACTGCACCTGCAAACAAAGCATGCCCATTCCCCGCCCTCTGCAGTGTAGTTTTTCTGGGATGTGTTTGTTTCCTTGTGTCCTGTGTATACTGCTTTCCCACAGTGCACAGGCAGAATGAGGCCTCATTCTAACCAGACTGCTTCTTCTGCATATTGACCTTTTAAATGCACACTGAGTAGTCTAACATTTGACTAGCTGCACCTAGCTCATACAGGAGTTTCCCCTCACACCCTTGGAATAAGCCAACAGTTTTGGGGAGAACTTTGTTCTGAACATAGCAACAAGGCACTTGCAGTCTTCTTTATACAATCACCTTTTCAAACTCGCTCAGCTTTATCAGTCTCGGCAGATAAATAATGTATGTCCTTCCCATTTCCTATGTGAGATCATGAGTGAGGAGCTGCTTCTTGACAGATGTCCAGTGAGTATTTTCAGAAGTGTTTTTTCAGTCAAATGTAACCATTATAGCCGTCTAGTCAATTTAGCACTGCCATCTCAGTTTTCAAACTTCAGCCAAGTTTCCTCATAGCTGTGACTGAAGAGGTTCAGTTAGAACTTCCTAACAGAACAAAAGAGCTCTTTTCCTCTGCTCAAAACTACTTCAAAACAATATTTTTTCACATACAAAAAAGTAAAACGTGATGCCTCTCAACCACAGAAGGAAAAAAAAAGGACTTTTTGATCATCTGAAGAGAGGAAAGTAAAATGAAAGTATGTATGGCACAAATCCTAAGAACTTTGCTTAGAATTCTTACAGACATTGAGGTACAACTTCTTTTGGCATCCATGGGACATCAGGATTTGGGGCTGATCCTTTCCTGCAGAAACAAAAGGCATTTGTGGTATTGAATAAAGATGGGAAATGAGAACAGTAAGAAGGCACTTGTAATATATCTATGCATATTAGGTTTGACCTAGATTATAAATTTCAGTTTTGTCTGCTAAGAACTCATATCATTAACTATATGTAAAACTACAAGTAGGAAATCCATACAAATAGCAAACCAAGAGTTACAAACCACCTCTAGTTACCCTAAGATGTAATTTCTAAGGAACTCAGACATTCCTTCATTTTTACAATTATGAAAATGTTAATTGTCTTGCTTAGTAGCAGCAAGAATCGAGACATTAAAGCACACATTCTATCTAAACATTGCCCACTTTAATATAAGTTTAACCACTTCACTTGAACTTCCTGCAAACTCCTAAATATAACGTTCCATCATTTTATCAGTACATAAACTGTCCTCAATGCATAAGAATCACAGCAGAACAAGGTTTGACCCATATGATCACCTTGGAAATTATTTCTGTTGGTAATAGACCATGTTCTCTCTTCATAACAAAAGTATGGAATGCAAATTTTCTGAGATATAAAATGTGCGCACTGTATAGACCCACATGACTTAATATAACACTTGGGCAGCATTTGCATATTGGATCTTGCTTCTGATTTACAAAAAAAATATACTGCAGTGTGTTACAAACTCTTGCCATTTATAGAAATACAAATTAAATTGTACTGAGTTGGATCAAGTCCAGTAATTGCAGGACCAAAAAAATCCCTGTCCTGGGGTGACTTTATGATCCTTGTATCCCCAGTCATCTGTTCTGTCTATGCTGGATATGCTGCACCTTCAAGACTGGTTCTGGGAGCACAGGGGGGAGAAGAAGCGCAGTTTGTTTTCAGACACTGCACTTGTTCCTCCGCATTCTGCTCCTGGACTCTTGTCTGCAGCATGGACAGCAGGACACAGCTCTCCTTTGCTTTTAGTTTGTGCTTTTTTAGCTAGCTGAGGCAGAGAAGCTCCCCGGATGGTGGCTTTTCTTTTTCTTGGAACTGTTTAAACCTGCTCTGGACTAAAAACCCAGAAGAACACCGGGAGCTCACACCTGTGGCCCACCAGGGCCTGGGCCTCGGCATCTTCCAGCGCTGGAGGGACTGAAAAGGGACTGAAAAGAGACTGAGCGAGCCGAGCTACACCCCATGAAAAGGACTTTCTGAATTTGCCATCTCTTCAGAACAGCGAGAGGCTTTATTGTTTAGTATTATTCATCATTCATGCTTGTGAATACTTTGCTTGTTAAATAAAAAGTGTTTTCCACTTTTCTCCAAGGAAATATTTTCCTGAACCAGTTGTGGGAGGGGCCGCTTGAATTTGCTTGCTAGAGGGATCCCTTTGGAAATTTCCTCCCGAATTTGCCCTAAACCAGGACAATCCCATCCATTACCTTTGGATCTTTTCAATACACTGTTGAATATCAACTACTTTATGAGATCTTACTTACCAGTTTGTCATGAGATCACAAAGCATTTTACCTAAAGTGTCAGTAAATGTAAACCTAGGTAAATACTGAGTAAAATGCATCTAATGATAAAATTCTCTTTAAATAGGACTTTCACTCTGATTTTCAAAAGTAAAATAGATTTTGAGCAATAACCTGAACTACTTGTCTCAGAAGTGATCCAGTGACAGCACTTAATATATGGTGAGATTAACAGTAGCTTTTTTTTTTTTTTTTTTTGTCAGAATTTGACAAAATACATTTTCAGCTCAGAAATAGCTTGTAGTTCATGTGGAGGAATAAGTTCTTGTTCCTTTCCACTTTCCCTAGGGTTTCAAGTAGTGAAACCTTATTCTACTCTTCTTTGAGAAGAATGTTGTGGCCGAAACTTTCGATTGCTCTACTAATGCATCTCTTAACTGCTGAACTACTGTGCACTTGAGGGGAAGACAGTAACAACTATTATTTTTAGCAGCCATCTATTTGACAAGAAAAGTGCTGATGACTGAATAATTTGTTACACATGCAGTGGTCCAGATTCTGTTTGTCTTTTGCAATCAAAGCTCTCCTTGATGTGTGTAGGATAACTGAGAGTGCAAGCATAGCCGATTCACTCCCCTAAAAATTTACAGACACATTTTTCTACTTTTTTTCCCATTGAGCATGAGCATACCCTGGGAATAATACTTGTAGGATCAGTCATGTAGGGAAAAAACATTTAATGAAAGTGAAAAATTTTCCTTTAGATTTATAATAGGCTTGTGCAGGCAGAAAAAAATAATGAAAACTCAAAAAAACAATGCAATGAAAATCCACATTATAATCTAAAAGCAAGGATGCCATAAAGCCTCTGCTATTCACAGGTCACTTCAGTTCCATTCCTTCAATCTCTGCCAAATCTCTTAATTCACATTTGCTAGTAGTCTCATTCACTCTTCTAAAGGATATTCAGTGACTACATCTAGGTTAGTAAATCAAATATTTCCCAGGAAATTAACTGCCTCCACTGCTAAATTGCCAGGAGAGTCCCTGTGATGGCTGTGCCAAGGCTAGCTAGCTATCCCCCAAGTAATTCCTGGCTCTAATTCAGGAATAGGCATAGGCCAGACACCATTGCTCATTGGATGTGGCCACCATGTCTGACCCCACCAGAACACAGCCTCTGCAGCTGTTACTTTCTTTCAGAAGCTCTAAGATGAGAAAGCTCCTGCAAGAAAGGGCTGCTGAGGGAGGTCTGGAGTGCATCTCGAGATTATAACTTCCCTTATTCTTTGGTCCTTTTTAGAAAACTTACTGTTAGACAAAAGACAGTCAATTATTTTAGAGATGTTTTCAGATTCCTTGATAAGTCTGGATGCATAGTCACTCACAATCATCTGAAGAGATTAAAATTTAAGACCTAGAAATTTTGAAGCAGAAATTTTAAAAATTACTACATACATTTTGAAAAATAGGGGTTCCACAGAACCGCAAATGACTAATCGAAAAAGAAATGCAGAGAAAATAGTTAAAAATGGATAATAGAATTAGTCCTTGGCTTTAAAGAAAAAATAATGCATCTTAAACTCATACTTCCAGCACAATCCCATTAAAACCTAGTTAGGTCTTGGTCATGTATTTGCTTGATCTTCTCACAATGGTATTAATGTAATTAATTATTATTACGTAGGACACAAAACAGAAGTAGTGGGTGTGTGAAAATATCTGGTTAGACTCTGCCCTTCAATTTCCAAGGAAGTTGGATGTATGCTTATGCGGGTTTGGAAAGGCATAATATTCACTTTAACAGTGTGCTACTGGCCTTTACCAAAAACTACTGAGATGTGAATAAAGACCAACAAAGTGCTTGCAGATATATTTCAGCATAGAAATTAGCTTGTTACAGAATTTAGGAAAAACTCCTGCTTACCAGCCTCTATAGAAAATGTAGTAATATACATCCTTTTAAAGGTAGCTTCCAAAGAAGTATATACTAAAATGCATTATATCAGCACCTCATAAAATTTACTATTATTGAAACTTGGTTGTTATAAAGTGGGCTACTTAAAGCGCAGTGTGAAGCATAAAGAAGGCAGATTTGATTTCTGGCTGTGCACACATGGTAAGTCATGACGAAGCTAATCAGGCCACATTTGGGATGCTTATAGGATCACCTCCATAGGGGCATAGGGGATTCATTAACTGCCCTCAGGTTTAATGCAAGAAAACCCACTGTTAGAAACTTCAGTGGACCTAGATAGATGAAAGTCTTTTCCTTTTAATAACAGGGTCTCATCACAGAACAGGTATGAAATTCAGGTTACCAGTGGTCCAGTTTCATCCTCAGCTGTGGGCTTGACATTTCAGAGTCTGAATTTTTAGCTTGCTAACTATTGCTTGCTCCTTTCCCAAGGGAAAGTTGTCAATAGTTTTCTCCCTTCAAAACATCTCTCTCCATTTCTCAAAACAGGTTAAGTAAACAGTGTTCCCTCTCTGTCCCCAGGTGTTGTTTCCTATTACTTAACCAATGGAGAGAAGTGTCAGTCTGATGGACCAATAATAGACCTTTTTAGTGCAACATGTTATAAAAGAAACTGTTGGAATTGTAAATAAAACTTTCTTTCTCTTCTAACAACTATATGGAGTCAATCTATTTTTGTGTCCTACTGTGACACTCAACCAGTATGGTTATCACTGTTAATGTTTTTGTGGAAGCAAAGCTCTGCAACTTTTAGATTTGCATTGTCAAATATTTATTTACATAATGAAACATTTATTTTAAAGCAAGATGAGAGAAGAGAAAAGAGAAGAGAAGAGAGGAGAAGAGAAGAGAAGAGAAGAGAAGAGAAGAGAAGAGAAGAGAAGAGAAGAGAAGAGAAGAGAAGAGAAGAGAAGAGAAGAGAAGAGAAGAGAAGAGAAGAGAAGAGAAGAGAAGAGAAGAGAAAAGAGAGGAGAAGAGAAGAGAAGAGAAGAGAAGAGAAGAGAAGAGAAGAGAAGAGAAGAGAAGAGAAGAGAAGAGAAGAGAAGAGAAGAGAAGAGAAGAGAAGAGAAGAGAAGAGAAGAGAAGAGAAAAGAAGAGAAGAGTAGGACAGTAGCTGCTGCAGAAGTGGAAGAGATTTAGAAAATAGCAGAGAAAAAGGATTATCTGCAAAATACAGTTATGGGCTGAAGGTAACCACTGAGCATTCAACAGAACTTTGTGCCATATCCAGTCATCTGACAGGTCTCGAGAAAGAGAATATCCAGAAATATGTCTGGAGTCCATAATGAAGTCAAGAGAGGCATGCAGTGGAAGAGGAGAGGAAAAATCAGGTCCTCAGATATGACCTGATAAGAAGACCCAAAAGACTGACGTGGCCAAATGAAACAAAACGTGGAAGAAAAAGGAGATTCTGTATCAAGAAGTACAGAAGAAATATAGTGGGCATAGTCAATTGTTGTGGTCTTTCTATTAATGGTTCATTCCATAACTGCTTTCCTCCTGTCAATCTGTTTGGCACCCTTCCTCTCTCTACTTGTCAATCTCCAGTTGCACCTTCCCTTTGTTCTAGAAGATTCCAGGTTATTCGAAGTACTATTGGATTTGCTGATTTGTACCCTCCCCTTTTGTTATTCTATTGGTTTTTGTTATGTCATTTATCCCCTTGGGTCCTCCTTCACTTCCTCCCCATTGGCCAGGACTTTGTCCCCACCCAGAGACCCTCCTCCCTTTATAAATCCACGTTCTCTGGTCATTGTTCACTGTGCCTTGTTCCCCTTTGGGAAATTAACCTTCCTGGAGACACGAGCCTTTGGACCTCCTCTCATTCTTTACCTCCACCTCGACGCTTGAGACTAGCTGCTGTGGGGCTTTGCTCCATTGAGACACTGCCTGGGTGCTGTGCTCCTGGGTAGTGTCCCCTGCTGTGTGTGGTGCCAGCGGAGTGAGCTAGTCGCGGCTGGGTGATTTTCCCTAGGCACTGTGTCAGTCAATGGTCACATCTTAAATAGAAATCATCAGGATATTTAGGAGATCATCAGAAAGAACAAAAGGCACAGTAATACTCAAAAAGGTGAGAGAAACGGAAAAAGTGGAACTTCGGATCCAGGCTAAGAGAAGGCAGGTCTGCCCTGCAGAGGAGTCCTTGTTAAAGATGGAGAGATGTGCAATGGCAGATGGCAGAAGGATAGAACGGAAAGAGGAGTACAGTGTGAGTGTCAAGCCTCAGAAGAGTAAGCCAGCAGGCTAAAGGATCCCTGTATTACCACAAAATGTCCCCAACCCATTCATCACTTTAGGAGCACCATGACAATGTTCCTGTTACAATAGATGTGAAATGATTGTATAAACGTAAAGAAAATATTCACAGAAATGTGGTAAATAAAATTTTAAAAAACACCTAATCATATGGCATGAAGCAGCCACAAAAGATCCATCAGAATAATTTCTTAGAATGTGGACCAAATGTTTGCTAGGCAGACAGACAATAAGACAGCTGGATGACTTTGGTGAATTTTTCAAAATGTTCAGGTCAGAAGATCTGCAGCACAGTGACAAAAAGGGAGATATTTGGAAAATCCATTGTCCAAGATGATCTCCTATCCCTTAGTCAACCTGAAAAGTCCACCCATCACTGTTATTGAAGCACACAAATTAGAGAGCTTATGCCGAAAAAAGATCATGATCTAAAAGCCAATCAAGACTATCATGTGTTCTTGAAAACCCCTTGCATGTTTTAGTGCAGATTTGTGATGCTTGTTTAAAAGCTTTCAACCTCTGTGTGGTAAGTACTAGAGTCTGGCTTTCAGAGAATAGGGCTTACAAACTGCAGTAAGGCAACAGATGGCACAAATGTACTCTTTATTTATCCTTTCACTAAAGAAGTCAGTGTGTAAGTGAGCCATAAGAGGTTCCCTAAGAGCCCTGAGGACCATGGAAAAAGCTTATGAGCATCAGCCTGGGAGGCATTGGCAAGATATGCAACATCTGTGTTTGGAGCAGGTAAGACACACAGACCCTTGGATAAGCTGAGATCTTTATTCTCTCCCACTAATAACATTCTCAATAGGGTGCAGGTGCCTCCTGTTATTTTGAGGAATTCAATCGAGCTTCTACTGCCAGGCCTTAAGAAACCAAATATGCACAAAGTGCATCCACCCAGTGCACACTACTACATCTTGTAACAGTTGCAGAATGGTGGTGGATAATTCACAAGGAAAGCTGGAGGCAAGAAGGCATGTTTTCCAGAGTCACTCAAATGCCAGTATTATAAATATGATAGATATAATGATGATGATCTGCTTTACCTTTTACAACATATGAGAAACTGGAGGTAATTTTGTTTATTATCAGAGTAATAACTGAATACTGATGAACTCATTAGCTGATCTGAAAATCTGGAAAGGATTCCCAAAGGCAGTGGAAGTCCCAGTTCAAGAGACTAGGGAAATTAGAAAAGTCACACTGAAACTTTAGTGTAAAATAATTACTTTTTTTTTTGACCACTTTATGATCAATAGCATTTTTATAGCACCTTTTGTTATTGAAATTCTTCACATTTTTTCAATTTTTTTCCTTACTCTCTCTTTTGCTTACTTTTTCTGCCTTCACAGAAAAGCATGAGAAGGACAAAAAGTGTTTTACAAAAAGCAACACCACCTGTTTTATTATATGAAATGTAACACATATTCTTCTTTCTCCTCTGCATATATCCACCAAATAAATATAGCCCATATGGCACTCTGAGTATGTATGTGCTCACATTCATGCCACACATAGTTATCCTTTCAAGAAGTCACCTGCTAACTTGTACTATTCTGCAAACTGGAAGTGCTCCTACTGCTGCAAGACTGCACTGAAGAAGATGCTGATCTGTAGGACAGATGTTATCCCTGAAAAAATTCTAAATCTGGCAGTGTATAAAACATTGATTTTTCTGCTGAATTAAGTATTTATTTAATTGGACCTTTTTCTGCCTCAAATTTTAAGATCATGGAACACTATTTCTAAGGTTTGTACATATTGCTTGGTGGTTTGCAATATTTCAGTAATGCCTTGAGGCTTTCTGTTTCATTGCAATTGCATTTACAGCAATAAACTGTTCAACAAACACTGAGTTTTATTAAACTGGCAAAATATGTGATAAAGAAAGCTAAACAAGCCCAGTCAGTTGTGCCAAAAATAAACAAATGCTTTCTTTAAAATGCTAAAATAATGTACAAATGAGGTTCAACAAAACTAAAATGCAGAATAATTCCAAAACTGAAGTATGTATAACATTAAAGTTCAAGAGAATAGTCACACTATCCAGCTGCAGTTCCACTACAGCAGGGATTCATCATTCCATGTGAATGGAAATCCTTTGCCCTTTTCTCCTATTCATGGCCACAGTCTATTGCTCCTTCAACTTAACTGATTGACTGGAGCATCATCCCTGAGCTGGAGCAAATGATCCCTCTTTGTTAAACCTTTTTTAGGGTTAATTTTCACCTGTCTGTCTTGACTGGTTGAGAACCAGAGAACAGTTGTACCAGCACAACTGAGGATACACTGTGCTCTCAGGATGACAGCTGGACAAGACAGGAAACTCTTCACACCAGCCTTGCTGCCTAATCTTACATGTGGCATAAGTATGGTCCCCCTAGAAATTATGTAATTTTCCCTTTACTTTCTACTTTCCCTTCCCATCTTTTCTCCCATGAACAAGTGTGTAAGAAGAGGAAGCCATGGCCTTGCAGGTGCTGAGCTTCTTCAGCACCCACAGAATGACCCTCAGGGTTCATCCTCCAGCCATCCTGAGCAGCACTGCCACATTCGTATTGAGCAGCAGGCACCTCACCCCACAAGCCCCCATGTGCTTTCGGTGTGAAATAAAAATAGTTCATTCAGTGTTTTGTTTTCAATTGACTACATACAGTTTCTCCTTGTTTCCTCCTGTAGCCTGTCTTGAGTATTATAAAGCTACAGCTTGGATTTTATGGTTTTATCAAGACTACAAATATCCAAGATGGGTAATGCAAAGGTGAACAGTGACAGGCAAAGCAACTGTTGTCATATTAGAAGGTAAGTTACTGTCTTTTCAACCAAGTAATATAGGCAGTCATAGAAACATGAAATCCATCCACTGATGCAATCCCTCCTATTTTGTCTGTTCCTAATACCCTTCACTGACAAAGACTCCAGAATTTGCCCAAGCAGTCTCTTACAACATTTAATTACCTTCACTGTCTTTTTTTTTAACTTGGTGGGTTGCAATTTTTCTGCAAATGGAAAATGGTTATGACAAAAGATCTCTTTCACTAGTCAGGGCTCCAGAGCTTTCTTTTAAGCTGATCATCTTGTTCAGGACATATATATATTTCAGATGTTCCTGACAGGAAAAGCATGATATCTCTTCATGACAGTGAAAAACTTTCTTCAAGGACACTCTTTTACAGGTCTGGTGACTGCAGAAGATACACATAAACTAAGGGGCATGCTCATTTCTTTAACTCACCAATTAATAAAAACTGGCAAATATCACTTTTGTACAATAGCTGGAGAAAAGAAGCATGGGCCTGATATTTCTGAGTCAGAGATTTGAGCCTGCTAATAGCTGCTAACTTTTTCTCAAGGGAAAAATATCTCGAGAAAGCTTCTTTTCAAAAAAATCTTGGTAAACAACTGATCCATTGTCAAAACAATTTTTCTCTATGTGATATTTTGCCTTTCTAGTTCTGTTTCTCTAGTTCAACCAATGGGATTAGAGAGGTGTTGTTTCTACTCACCAATCATGTTAAGTCTGTCTTGGAACACATTATAAAAGGTAGTAAGAAATAGACAATAAAGCCTTCTGATGTTTTTGCCTTCTAAAAAGATATTTAGAGTAATTCATTTTTTCGTGTCCTACGACAAAGAAGAACATCATCAGGGTGAAGAAAGAAGATGCTCAGGAGCTTTATATTGAGAACTTTAATAGCCCATTTCCTAAGAGAGAGAGATTTCCTAACAGCAGTTTCTTCTGTCTCATTTTCAGTGGCTGTAGCAAGGCTTAAGAAAGGACAGGACATACCCCTCTAGAGATAGTTCATCTAACTAAACACAGACATTGTCAATGAAAACATCTGCAGATGTCAATTTCCTTTACAGGTAATGAAAAGAAAGAGTAGTGTTTGTTTGGGATTCAGCTTATGCCTTGGACACCTTCTATAGCATGAGATGTACCCACAGATGCATAATTTGCTCCACTGAGTATAAACTGAACTTAAGATAAATAGCTTGTATATAGACAACTAGACCATGTGGATTTAAAGCGAAGTGAGAGGAGCCCTTCTGCTGCTGACTTTTAACAGGAACAGTTTCCAGTCATTTTATTTGCAGGTAAAATCACAGCCTTGTTTTGATTAACTTTTTTCTGGAGCTGCAGTCCATTAACACTCAGTCATTGAGATTGGAATAATATACTGTATATTCTTTTTAAATCTTATATAACAGCTATAGTGTGTAACAATGTCCCAGTAATTAGAATCACAGTTTTTACTATTATGAAGCATTTTCTGCTCAGCTTGTGCTTCTAAAATATAATTTCTGTCATTTGGCAGCTACACTGCCAAGAACAGAGCATGGTGGGGGAGATGTGTAAACAATTTACTGAAGTTGCTATCCCAAATCAAAGCTAGTAACACCCCAGAAGATTAAAAATCCTCTGTTTTCATTATCAATCCATGAGAAAACTTCCTCCCTTCCCAAATTTTTCTTCCAAGATCAAGCAAAGAGGTAAAATTTGAGACTTCCTGGTAGCAAAGAGTGCAACTTAGGCTGTGCTACATAAAGCATTTGTGGAGAAACTTCCCAGGCCATCTCATGGAGCAGGATTGGAGCACAGAGGTTTGCACTTGCTGAGGATATCTGCTATTGCAGTGTCCATGTTCTACTACTGCTCTTCTAGTCTGTTTCTGCCTCCACAAAGAAGCCCCAAGCTGAAGAACTGAATGAAGCAAAAAGTAGATGAGCATTGAGAGAACAAGCAAGAGTCTAAATTCAGGATTTTGTAGCTGGGGAAATAGTGAAGACATTCTTGGCCCTTTAATGATTTTCATTTGATTCCCAGCTGAGCTGTTTCATATGTGTGTTGCGCTTGTGGCTCTGGTAAAATAAAAACACAGCTGAGGCGGTTGCTATTAATACTGATGTGCTTTACTACTGCAATGATTGTGTTCACTGTAGCTCCTCCAAACATGCTCTACTCTTTAGATACGGACTACTTTTCTAACCTGTGACTTGAGTATGAGAGCTACTGGTTGGACTGGTAAAACAGCAGCAAGCTGGCATTGTGGAAGTTCATAAAGGTTGGCCAAGCAGCCTTGAACAGTTTGTAAGGAAAATGGGGGGATTAAATGACAAATAATGAGGTTTATATTGCCACTAAGTTTCCAAGAAGTCAAAGCAGAAGAAAGGCTGGAATATCTAGAAAATAATAATAATTATTATTAACAATAATAATAATAATAATAATAATAATCAGTGTTGAAATTTGACACCTCTCAAACTTACCCGAACTGCAGCAGGACCTGGCAGTGCACGATGGGAGCAGCATGTAAAAGAAATGTGTGTAAATGTTAAATAGCGACATAGTTGAAACCAGGAGTAAGGACTCTCAATTTGGACAGTTAGATTAGGCATAAATGGGGAGTAAGTATTTGTTTTGCTTCAGTAGTTTAGATAAGTTACATGAGTTCCCAGTACTTTAATTTTCTCATCTCTAATACTAAGATGAGAAACATGTATACAGAATCTGGTTATTTTCCTCTGTATGAGATGATGCCTTGCTCAAGGAACAGCATGGAAGTAATTTCTGCCTCGTCTGAAGCAAGAATGGATTATCTAACAATGACAAACTGTCACCATCATTTTGCCTTGGCAGGTAGAATAACTGATTCCTCTTTCTTTTTAGGGATAAAAACACAAATCACTTTATTCATGAATAAAACATGATGCCCTACAAAGAGATCATTTCCTCTCTAAATCCAGTGGTTACCAAGACAAAATCATCTCAGAAACACCACAAAAATAATGAGATGTAGCTGAACACAAGAAGAAAACTCGAGAAAGGGAACAAAGTTAATAAATAAGGATGGGGAAAAGCACAGGAGAATGCTCTGTGAGACAGATACGTGGTTCAGAAATGAGAAGATTTTTAAATGCTCAGGATGTCAGGAGGGCGTTAAAGAAACATTCCGAGAGCAGACTTCAGCCCAGAGAGAGTACTGTAATTCTCTTAACTTCAGTACAATTTATTTCAAGTCAGTCAAAAAAGATCCCAAATGTATATGACACACTACTGCAGCTATGAGGAGATGAGTGACTGGGCTGGGAGCTGTGGAGGTGAATGCAAGATGGAACATCTGACCCTCCTCGACAGCTGCCTGCTGTGTCCCCGCCATCCCTGAAGGGAATCCAGGGGACGTGCTGAGGTGCAGACCCCCAGATCCGAGCCCTTCTGTCTCTTCCCGGCCGGCGGCTCGGGCGCTGGCACGTCTGCTGACCCGGCAGCGGGGCTTTCTCAGCTCCCGCCGCTGCTCTTCTCTTGTGCAGGAGAGAACCGCTCGGCCCCGCCGCCACGCAGCCGCGGCAGCTCTTCCTTCTGCTCTGCCCTCTCTCAGAGGGAGCAAGCACGGACTGTCGAGCCCTGCTAAGGAGCTGGGGCCCGGCGCGGGCGGCGCGAAGCACGGGGCNTCCCGCCTGACCCCGGCAAAGGCCCGCACCCGGCACGGCGGCGGCAGCGCCCCGGGCCGGGGCCGGCCCGCTCCGGGCATCCCCCGGCAGGGAAAGGGGCTGCCCCGGCATGACGGCCCCTCCTCAGCTCCCGCCTGGCCCCGGCAAAGGCTTCTCCTAACGACAAAGCGGCTCACTTTAGATATAAGCACCAAATTTAGTCCTCGGCAGCGTATTAGAATTCAAACATTCTCACACTTCTTTAATGGCCACTGGCGCAGTTAAGACTCCGCAAAAATTCTTAATTAAGTATGCAGAGAGGTGTCTTCAGGAGAGCAATTTCAAGCTTCCATACACTCAGCTAGTAAACAGAAACTCACACTGCCTTACTCTGTGGAATCAGAAACTTGGATCTGCAGTGTTTGTTCACCTCACTGCCATTTTAGAATCAGTCTCAGAAGGCTCTCAGGGTACTCAAGTTTAGAGTATCAAGCCATAGAGGAAGTGTTTGACTTGCTTAAGGATCACTGACATTGTCAATTCATCAAGTTGATTTATATTTCTTTTCCCTAGCTTTCCAAAATTGTCTCCTCTTTTCCTTTTCTCATGGCACACTGAATGATGTGATTCTGACATGTTCTCCATTTATGGTTGTCAATAGCCAGGAAGATTTATAGCCTACAGTTAAAAAAATTCCTCTGGCTATGCTCTCCTCTTGTTCTTTAGCTTAGGAGTCAGAAACTGGGAATTAATTTTAAATTGACTGTGAATACTAAGGCTGGATTAAAAAATCAAAATGATACCACTTTGATATGTATATTTCAATATATGATATTTTGTGTTGGTCAAAATGATATGAAAAAGCCTCAGATTTTTCAGGATGACTGAGAAATCTTACTGCCACTTCTTACTGTGATGACACTGTGATAAAACCTAAAAGTATGTTAAAATGTTCTGCATATATTATCCATCATAGTAATTCTCTTAAAGCAAATGTATTATTTTTTTACCTATTTTTTTTTCATCTTGGTAAGTTTTAAATTTGATGTAAGAAAATACCTAAAGCTCTAACATTAGTAAATGAATGTTGACCAGGATCAGACTCAAAGTCACCTACATTAAAGCACAAAGTCCTTAAATTGCATAATTCAAATTTTTTACATTTCCTATATTTTTTATCCATTTATTGAACTTCTGGGACTGATCCTTAGCATCACTAAACAAGACAGTAATATCTTTAAGTGCTCCTCACATAAAATGAAGTTTGTCCATATCTTGCATCTTAACAAGCAAATGAATCATTGATTCACACAGGGGATAAATTCTCACTTTATTCATTCTTAACATACATGGATCCTACATGTCTACATTCTTCCTTGCGTCATGGCTGTCCTGGAGTTATTTTCTTCCATGTCCTGCTTACTTGAAGGATGCCACCATTGTTACATTACTAAACTAATCCCCCAACATTACTGAACTAAAATGGGTCCTAGTTGCCACTTACTAGGTGATGAGCCGAAATGTCTCTGTATGCCCCATATCTCGTGCACAGGATACAGACTTCCATACTTTGCTATATTGGTAAGCTGCCAATGAAACTATTATGTTTCTCTTCCTTAGCAACTGAGACTTTTTAAACCCTAACCCTTCTCAAAAAGAGAGGAAAGGCCAAATTGGAGATATGCAAAGGGATAATATGAAGATATCAAAGTCAGTAAAGGAAGAATGACTTCTTAAGTAGAGGAGACGACAAGTCGCCTTAGTTCTAGGCTGTAAATCTTCTTTGATTTATGGTAACGGACTGTAATATTTGCTTTAAATCATGGACTAAGAATGGGGAGATGATTTTGTGGATTCAAGCAAAGGTGTCTGATCTTAGTGGATATTGAATTAGAAACTGTAACCTAGTGATCCTATCAGATGTTTGAAGCCTCGTCACCAGTGAAGAATGAGAAATTCTTTGTTGTGGAGCTGTGCATCTTTAAAAGGTGAAACCCCATGTGTAAGTCCACGGCCCATATGTAGTCATGGGAAAGGCAACATGTTTGGGAGGCTCACAAGTGCAGATTCGCAGGTGGGCTGCTCCTGTGGGAGCCAGAATCCACAAACAGACTGTGTCTCTTGTGGAAAGTTACCAGAACAAAATCAGAAGGGACTTGTCTCTCTCAAAGACTGCATGAAAGACTATTTTGTAAGTGGTACTGACTTAGAGTTCTGATTTTCTGTCTCTTAACATTGTTTGTGGAAAAGTAAACTGTTGGTAGGGGAGAGAGGAGTGCTTTTAAAAAGGTTTCATGGTTTGATTTTTTTTTTGTTCTCCCTTTAGTGTGTGTTAATAAATCTAACTGTTTCTATCTTTAAGTTAAGCCTGTTTTGCCTTTCTTCTAATCGTATTCCATAGTGGGAAGATAAGACCACTACACTAAATTTAACAAAACAAATTCAGCGAATGTGAAACCACTACAAGGTGGAATTGGGATCCCTGCCTTCCTACTTGGTTCCTCTAGAAGTGGGAGAAAATAACAGAAGAGCAGAAAATGACAGATCCAGAAAAGGGATTTCACATGACTGTTCTCTTTTTAGAGCATTTTAAGCTTTATTAAGAAAACACTTTAAACTTTGAATTAAGTGATGAAGCTCCTTGGCATTAGAAAACAGCTTTGAAAACCACTGTTTTAGTTTCCAAGAAGGAGCTTAATACCTAAACCATTTTTGTTTCCAACTATAACAATATCTGGCATAATGTGATATTGTAACAGTAATTCCTGTCTCTTGGTGAGTGTGGATGGCTTTCTGCTTGCTCCACATAAGAGCAGAGGTATGCAGTATAAGGGTCAGCTTTGAGCTTGACAGAACACAGCATATGTGATTTTAGGCAAGTCGTTTGAGACCACGTCCAAGAAAGGCAGCAGGCAACACTTACAGTGCATAACTTCAGGGCCTGGTCTCCTCTTACAGTTCAGGTGAAGGACTGCATAACTGGGGAATTGTCTAAATCTAGCTAGGAGATCATTGAGAACAGTAACTGGACTATGTGCCTGTGGCGTACTATCGCCTGCCTCTTGCCAAGACAAACTTGTGGGCAGGTGCACAAGCATAGAGCTAGATGTGCAGGGAACCAAAAGTCCAAACCCCTCCCAAACTCTTCAAATATGCATTTCTGATCTTTCAGCTCCTTCAGCATTAGATGATAGCTGACAGGGCTTTTAAAAGGATCAAAATTTTGGATTTAAGTGCCTAAAAGTTCTGTCTGACATTAGGAATTCCAGCAGCATTGAACTCTCCAAGTTAATTTTTCTTTTTACCTCAGCTATTTCAGTGTTACCCAGAATGTGCAGAGCAGGTGTGTGCTAAATTCTTTTTGCATATGGATCATAATTATTCCATATTCATTCTTTTACATGTAGAACAAGACTATAATTTCTGTACTCATATACTATGAGGACAAACATATAATTATTTTTGTAAAGCGTTCAGATAACACAGACACTGGCATTTTAAAATTAGATGGAACTACAGCTATGCTATACAAGGTCTAAACAATACAGTCACTTAGAAGATCAAAACCCACTTCAGAGGGAAGAAAAATCAGGCACCCCCCATCTTTGTAGACCACCATTTGAATTCCAGTTGAGGCCTTTTAGCTGTCAAAGTTGTGATATGAAACTACACTGTAGATAGTATTAAGAATTAGAAGTTTATTCTAGTCAGAGGAGAAACATAAATACAGAAAGCATTCTTGATACTAATGTTTTTTTGTTGATGAAGCTAGGGGATTCATTTTGAGTATGGAGTCTGACGGATTTCCCATAAAAGATCTTGTCAGAATGAAATGTCAGACAAGTTTCTGGTGATATTTGCTAAAACCCAGTTTCTTTAGTATACATGAAGTTAAAAATCCATCACTTTTTTTTTTTTTTTCCCCAATATCCTCAGCAGAGCTACATCTGTTTCTTACCAACGAAACAGTATTGAAATTGGGAGCCTTATTTACTAAGAAACACTTCATCTCCACAGCAGAAGCTGTTATGTGAGAAGATAAATAGTGGAGAGGACACAGAGGTGGGCACAGCTGGCCCCACTCCTGTCTGTAGAGCCCCTCAGGGCTTCTCTGACCCATGGCCAGAAATCTATCACTGTGGTGGTTCACTGTCCATGGGGTATCTGGGGCACACAAAGTGTGCATTGGTTTTGCATGGGCTGGGTTTTGGTAGCAGGGGGACCACAGAGGTGGCTCCTGTGGGAAGCTGCTGGAAGCTTCCCCCATGTCCAGCAGAGCCAATTCCTGATGGCTCTGAAGGTGGACATGCTGCTGGCCAAAACCGGGCCATGAGAGAGGCTGGTAACAGCTCTGTGATGACATATGCAAGAAGGAAATCAAAACAAAGTCAGGTTTTTCTCCTAGTCACAGAAGAGGAGGAGGTGAGAACATGTGAGGCAAACAACATGGAGACACCAAGGTCAGTGGTGAAGGAGGGCAGGAGGTGCTCCAGGTGCCAGAGCTGAGACTCCTCTGCAGGCTGTGGTGAGGCCATGGTGAAGCAGCTGTGCCCCTGCAGCCCCTGGATCCATGAGGGATGCAGAGATCCAGCACAGCCCGTGGGGATCCATGAGGGATGCAGAGATCCAGCACAGCCCGTGGGGATGGATCCATGAGGGATGCAGAGATCCAGCACAGCCCGTGGGGAAGGGGCCCGTGCCGGAGCGGGCGGAGGCCTGGAGGAGGCTGTGAGCCCGTGGCAGACCCGGCGGAGAGAGGGGCCCTGCTGCCAGGCCGGAGCAGCCTGTCCTTGGAGCACGGCGCCCTGTGGAAGAGTGACCCACGCCGCAGCAGTTTTGGGAGCGCTGCCTGCCCGCGGGAGAGGCTCAGGCTGCAGCAGGTGCGGCCTGGCTGCTGCTCCTGAGAGCGGACCGACCGCGCCGGAGAAGCTCCCGGAGAGCTGTGTCCCGTGCGAGGGACCCCGCGGCCTCACGGGGGAAGGATTCCGCTCCCTGAGCCAAGCAGGAGAAAATCGCGGTGATGAACTGACCAAAACCCCCACGCCGTGTCTGCCTGCGCTGTCAGTGGGAAGGAGGGAGGGGCTGGGGGGAAAATCTGTTTTTAAGGGCTTCACTTTTCGTTATCCTCCTCTGTTGTTGTTAGTAATAAACTCACTTTGCAACTTTAAAGTTGAGCCTGTTTTGCCCTTGAAGTGTTTCTCCCGGTCCTTATCTCTCTCATGAAGTGTTCGTTAATTATTTTTTTCCCCCTCTCCGCTGCCCAGCGGTGACAGGGGAGGGTGAGCGAGCGACTCTTGTGGGTGCCTGGCGATGGGGCAGTTCAAACCAGGACACAAAGAAACCGATGGTTCACCCTTGACGGTTCATGCCGATCTCCAGCGGATGCCAGGGGCAGGAAAAACACTGGTGATTCTCATGCTGAACCCAAACCACACGGGGCACCTTTGCGCCCGGTGTGTGTTGAAGGCGCACAGCCTCATGCCAGGCGAACTGGTCCTGGACAGTCCATGCGGACTGTAACACAGGAAATTAACCTGCAGCCCCTAGTGCCACCTGCAGTTTGGGTTCTGAGGTTTTAACCCCGGTGCCCGCGGGCGAGCTAGGAAGGGAGCGCCGCGGACTGGGGATCACGCGTGTCCCGGGCACTGCGCTCCCGAGGCGAGCGAGGACTGACGGAGCCCAAAGGCCCGGCGGGACAGGCGGCAGCTGCCTGACGCTCCGGCCCTTCGCGGGCTGCGCTCCAGCGAGCCGAGGCTCTCTCTGGCCACCGCGACGGTGACGGAGGGGACGGAAAGACCGGAAGGAGCCCTGCGCGGGCGCCGCGGGCGCCGGGCGGGCCCGCAACATCGCCGGGCCCTGCCGCGCCGGACG